>APFE031404749.1:69086-115282 GCA_000404065.3 Pinus taeda | reverse complement strand
CAATTTAATATAAATTATCATAATATTTTTTGCAATAGAATAAAACGTGTGAATATATACAAAGTTATCCATTTGTTTGTTCTTTCAAAGTTAGAAGTGGTGTTATCACACGATAACATATTTGTCTCTACCTCAGAGTATCAATCTAGTGTAAATAGGGAAATAGTTCAAATACCATTGAGTCATTACAAAAGATAACATTTAGAGAAAACCTCGATAAAGTCTAAATGCTAGATGCACAAAACCATAGAGCTTATTTCTTCATCATTATGGAACTCATGAAGACCAACCGAGTCTCGGAGAAGCTCCAATGGTCATATAATATACGGTTGACACCCAAGTTCTCGATATGGCCTTTTCTATTCACCCAATCACTAACCGGTTTGGGGTCTCCAAGGCCGTGGAGTGTGGAGATGTTTTTTGGAATTTGCTAGCTTTATTAAGATTGTAATGACCCTAATGTCCCATATATCGATATATATAATATATATTATATATATATATATATATAATATATATTAAAAAGTTAATTTACCTTACTCTACATTTACATAACTTGAGATCTAATGGCTTGCTAAATATAATGATAGGATAAAATCACTTTTCAATATATATAAATTTTACTCTTATCCTTCGCTCTAATTTCAAGAAATTATTTGTTTTTTTATAAAGATTATATATGTCATCAAACATATCCTCACTAAACCACCACCACTAATTAGTTTATTACATATCTTCATAATCGTGTCTATAACATACCTTAATTCCTCATAATAACATTTTTTCTTATTAGTGTCTGTCATTTTGCATGGGATTATAGTAAGATTGATGTATTTAATATTAGTTCATGGGATTATAGTAAGATTGATGTATTTAATATTAGTTAGTATTATTTTTGTTAAGGTTTTTTTTCATATTTGATTTTTTTGAGATTAATTTTTTCTCATCAATTTCAACATCTTATTTGGCTTCCCGAGGCTGAAGATGCTGGACTATATACTATTTTGTAGTTAGTCACTTCATTTTTAAAAATATTTCGGAGTCCCAAACTAATGTTAACCTTAGTTTGAGGTTATTAAATACTATTCTGAGGTTATTAAATACTATGTATTTTTAATATGCCAAAATTATTTTTTTTTGGATTTTGCAGTGGAACCACAACGGCAGTACAGTTGGTGGATGCATGCAGGATGCTATTGTGGTGGCGTAAGATCTTCTAGTACTCCAATATTGTCTTTGCGCATTTGTATTTGCACACCTTATTGTGCTTACTTGCTGCCACGGAATAGAGCTCAGGATGTCTAAGTAACATCAAAGAGGAGACCAAGTTGCTTAGTAAACCCTTGTTGATGCAACTACTTGAGGTTATTAAATACTATGTATTTTTAATATGCCAAAATATTTTTTTTTGGATTTTGCAGTGGAAACGCAACGGCATTACAGTTGGTGGATGCATGCAGGATGCTATTGCGGTGGCGTAAGATCTTCTAGTACTCCATTATTGTCTTTGCGCATTTGTATTTGCACACCTTATTGTGCTTACTTGCTGCCACGGAATAGAGCTCAGGATGTCTAAGTAACATCAAAGAGGAGACCAAGTTGATGCAACTACTTGCTTGTATTGGTTGCTTGATCTAGTCCGTACTATCAACCAAAGCGTAGATTACACCACTTGCTTGTACTAGTCACTTAATCTAGTACTAGTAACCAGGACTGCTTCAATGTGCCTTTTCTTCCTCGCCTAAGAGAACCTTACTAGAACAGAGTTCATAAGAGGGTGCATGAGCTGATGGCTTCCTTAGCTATGCTACTTAATTCGTGGAGCAAATTTAACAAAGAGCGAGAGCAATTTACAACAAGTATACTATACATTCCCAAACACACAAACAAAATCCTTTGAAGAAATGAAAATCAATGTTCGATTGAATGATACATGGGTGCAGCTAGCTATTCAAGTGGGTAACAAAACAATCTCTATCTGCATTCGTTGGCTTTGCGGGTTTAAGCTTGTGCTAGATAATAGGGAAGATAGATTGCTCCACTATTGCCTTGGCACATTCAAATAGAAATTTTGGGCTGTTCTGTTTGAGGCCTCTGAACCTAACGAAAGATGGGAAAATATGTGCTAAGAAGGCTCTAGTTTTTGGTCTTGATAACGTTGAAAGAAACTGGGCCATCACATTTATGCACTCACATTCTCAGGCATTAGCTGGTTTGGTCTTAAAGTTGTCTGGCCTCTGACCCACCCACCCACTCAGATCTCGCTAAGATTGTCTTGGCCATGGCATTCGACTCTAAGATCAGTTCTTTCAATGTAGGTTGCAGGCATGACATAGATTGTAAACCACAGGCATATTTGATTACTCATCTCTTTGTTTCGTATCTTAGGTCAGTGACTGTAGCATATAGAAATCAGGACCTTACCTTAGGTATCTTTTCTTTATCACCCCTTTGCTTTGATTGTATGCCAATCGTAGGCACATTATAATTCCCCGGCTTCCCATTGCTGCATCAATTCCTCGCCCTCTCGTTGTTGCAATTCGCCCTCTTGTTGCTGCATCGTTGGTTGTTGAATGTAATATTCAGATGAGAGGGGTTGAAGGATGAATGTGACCATTTATAGTCTTCTGGGTAAGGCATATATGAGAAAATAATCTTTTGGTAAGAAATATTCTGAAAGGCTGGAGGTTTAAGGCTAAAGGTGACCAGTTACAGGCTTCTGGCTAAGGCATATACCAGTTAGTGGCTTATCATTAGAACTAGTTTCAGTGAGGTAATATGACATTTTTTTTGAAACCTATGACATCTATGACATATGTTCTGCTAAATGGAAACATATAAAGGCTAGAATGGGGTGCATGTGAATATATGCGATATTGGTTAAGATGATTTGACAAAGGCAAACGACAATGACATCTTTTATACGTGTTTCTTTCTAATAATATTATTGTGAACGCATTTCATTTTGTCTAGCATTATGCATGTTGAGTCGTGATACATGTAATTTATTGTTGTTATATAATATAGTTGTTGTCAATAAAGTTCTATTGTCTGCGTTCTCTTCTCATGTCAATGAAGTTATGTGTTGTGTTTTTTAATTGTTTGAATTGTCAAAATCAATTAGTAGTGACCTGAGCCCTTCCTCTTTTGATTTTCCACAACCCATCAATCGACTGATCATTTGATTTGAGCTGAAAAGAATTCGAATGAAAAGGAAAACAATAATTGTATATTTTAAGTATGGGGGATTACGCAGTGCATTATATTAGATATCATTTTTGGGATTCAACTGCGTTAAGTAAGTCATTCACGTATGACCATTTCCATGAGAGGTAGTCGTAACTGACTAATTTCTCATGATTTTTGAATAGTTACGACTACCTCTCATGGAAATGGTCATACGTGAATGACTTACTTAACGCAGTTGAATCCCAAAAATGATATCTAAAATAATTGTATACTTAAGGGTTGTGAGGAAAGTCTTATTTTTTACTTCAGCTTGACCATTTTGTTTATAGTAGTAAGGAATTTAGAACTTTTTGGTAATCATGTTGTATTGTATGCATGATTCTGTACATTGCTATTTATTTTTTCTTTATTCTTTTAAATGTGTAGTTATGTTTATACATTATGGTTAATTGCTAGATACTAGAAAGTTATTTAGAATTTGTTCTTCATTGTTGTCTAGTTTCAACACTCAAAGGCCCACTTCCATGCGCACTCTGGTTTTTACAATTCACTAGATAGAAATTTTCTTTTCTTGACACAGTTTCATCAAATCACGAAGGAGAAGGGGGAATGTAGTTTTCTTTCAGGATGCCTATAGCATTTGAAGATGATTCAATTTTTCTTGCACTTTCATATCTTTTCTTCTTGCTTGTGTTTGCTATTTTTTATTCACAAACATATGGAAGTAGGTTTTCATATTTGTAGTTTCCATGGCTTTCATATTTGCAGTTCCCATGCTCTTAAAATTTGGGTTCTTTCTAAGTATTCATGTACGTAGTCATTCTAGCGTTACTTTATATCAATTTTATTATGTCGAAACCACCACAATTCTCATAGATATCCTAAAGTGTCAAATTATTAACAACATAAAACTTGACAAAAATTATATTATTGAAATATTTTGAATTCCAGTCACTCTACCTTTGAGAGTTTCTAGCTCCTTTTGCACATCAAATTTCCCATTTTTTTAGTTCATTTAATATTTAATATTTTGAGGTAATATCACTTTCCAAGCATGCTATTTCATCTTATTTTTCTTTTATTGAAGATTGCAAATTTGCAACTTCATTTTCCTTGAGGTTCACTTTGTCGAGAGATTCAACAAGTTGTTGAAAGGGATTTGAATCAAGACCTAGGTTTATGGTAGTTGGTTGTTGAGATATTAATTCCTATTTTTCCCTGTTAGCCATGGCCAACTCATTCGTCAACCTTTCAATATTATATTTTTCCTCTTCAAACTTCCTACTTATGTCTTCTTTCTCCTCTTACACTGCTTTTAGTTTATATGTAACCGCATGTTCTATGGTAGCCATGTTTCGTTTATTTATTCGTATTTGAATTTCACTTTCCTTTTCGCTTAGAAAGTCATTGAAATGTGTGGGATTATTTGGATATTTCACCAACTGCACAATCTTTTGTTCTTCACCTCATGGTCACGAACATGATGGGTTTCCCACAAGGTGTTTTGGAAACCCAATTACCTTTGCAAGAATTATGGTGAGTGCTTTATCTTTCTTTCTCATGAGTGCAGTGAGCAATATTTCCTTGAGAAGCGAGATCAGCTCATGGTCATGATCATAAGAGTTCTTGGCATATTCCATAACACCTAAAGACAATGTCAACCACTTAAGCTTTATGTTTTGATAATCAAGAGAAGCTTTGACACTGAATTTGTGCCGGCAGTTACTGTGCTATAGTAGTTCCATGAATCTACGTTGGAGTCATTTGTTGGATACTAATACATTATTTTGTTTGTTTCTTTTGGGAAATATAAAAGGAGTCTAAAAGTAGAAACCATAATCCTTTTAAAAAGAGCCATTCCTTGAACTGAAAGATATTGTCAAATTCTTAGCTAATTTTCTCTTGTCAGTTGATAGTTACTACATGTGTTTCCCCCTTTCTGCAGGTTATTAGGATTTCCTTTTTAAATTGTTTAACTTATTGCATGAAACTAAGTTGGGGGATAAGTCACTAGGTTACTCTATTTGATATTTATTGTACTAAAAACTTTGCAATCAGATACAATATTGATTGAGCTTATCTGCATAAACTATTTCTTTTTGAGCTTAATTTATATAGGACACGATGTCTATGTACTAATTATCAATACCTTTTTTGTCGAATGTCTTTTATTGAACGAGTTCCCCCTCTCTCCAGCTTATCGGAAATTCCTTTTTACATTGTTTAACTTATTGCATGAAACTAAGTTGGGGGATATGTCACTAGGTTATTCTAATTGATATTTACTATACTAAACACTTTTCAATCAGATACAATATTGATTGAGGTTATCTGCATCAATCATTGCTTTTTTAACTTCATTTACATAGGACGCTATGTCTATGTAATAATCATTGATTTATGCACTAATTATCAATATCTTTTTTCTCGAATGTTTTTTATTGAACTAATTCACTAGACACTCACATTTTCAATCTGAATAGCTCGGTTTGCATTTCCACTTGCAATCTGAACAACCGAATAGAAATTTTCACTCCAACTTTTACAAGTACACAACAATTACTACCTGTTCTACATTAAATTTTATTGTTCAAATTGTTGTTATGATACTATGATTTATAATTGCATTACTAAACATATAATTGCATTGAATTATTAGGCATCATCATGTGTGATTTATCTCAAAAAGACAAATTGGAATTAGTCTTGGAAAAACATAACTTATCTCACACGAAAAATTTATTATATCTGATTGGAGACTGTTTGTTTGATAGTTTATAACTTTTACTAGATTTTAGATACATATCAATAGAGTTAAGAAAAGGAGCAATAGAGTACTTTAGAAACTATCTACAAAAAGAAGATAGAGAACTAATTTTGTCTTACCAACATGGACTCCATGAAGATTCATTATAATAAATGCACAACATTAGAAGCCATGAATTGTATTTAGACAAAATGTCTAGAGAAACATCAATTGATATACCACTAGAATCTAGAAGCCTATGCGTTGATATTTTATGTATCCATTGACTAGCAAATTGGTTGAAAATTACAATTAGAGTTTGGTCCAAAATGAAGATGAGAACTTATTTAACTTTAATTCAACCGTTGGAACAAATACTTGCGATTATTCCATGACAAGGATCCTCTGAATGGGCACTTTGAAACTTTTCTTTGTAGATGAGACTTTATCATGGAATGTACCTTCCAGCAACAAATCAACACCTCATACGAACAAATGAACTTATCCACTAAACAAGATATCATAGAAACATGTCATCTTCGAAATAAAAGAGATACAAGTCAGAGAAAGATATGTCATGCTGAACTTGAAACATCACATGCATCGATTGACACAAATAATGAGGACATTGTGATGTTTCATTCAATGCATTATTAAAAACAAATACTGAAACACAACCTGAAGCAAAATGTGAACTTGTCAAAAGCCAATTCAAACCATCTTGTGACTTAAACAAGCATAAGAGAAGTTTATCTTTGTTTGTGCTTAAGTATATTATTCGGAAAATTTTGAAAGGTAGAAAATAAGGATTTCGTATAACACAATCACAATGAAACAAGAAGTAGCTCTAGAAGATCTATAACATGTTCGTGACAAAATGAGATTTTAGTCACTTGGACACTTGAAAAAACATATTAGAAAGAGATCACAAAGATAAATTCTAACTTCTTGTGCCTCAAGAAAACAAACAAAAAGATTATCTCTGCATTTTCTTAAAGGCATTATTCGGGAAAAATTGAAAACATAGAAAATAAAACTTTCATACAACATAAGAACAATGAAACAAGAGGTATTCATAGAAAATTTATATCACAACGTATCTGCAACAACATCAAAGGATCTCTTAAGATAGACAAAGAGATAAAGAAAACTTGATCCATTGATTCAATCAAGATCAATGAAGAAATCAGCAAAACTTTCAATGTTTGAACATAAATATCGAACACAAATATCTGACACACCTATTTTCAATTATTCATCATGTGAAAGAACCTTTTTGAAAATAAGCATTCACTTGGTGAAGCAAGTAAACCAAACAACACAAGAAAACACGATTATGAAACTATCAAATCGTTTCATTGAGATTGCCAAACCTAGTAGTAAAAAAGCCTACATTTGTAAACATTGCAAAAAAACATTTGAAGATGATACAATTCCTAAATATGCAGTTCCTGAACAAATAAGAAGAAACAATGCCACTAGGACACTCACACAACTCAATGAACTAGAGGAAAGGCTAGTTTCATTAAGACTGCCCTTCCTACAAATAAAGGATGTGGGCCATCGACTTAAAAAACCACAACTAGGCTTAACTGGAGGAGTCATTAATGTCCCCACTAACATTTCTAGAATTAAATTTGCATTGCCTTGAACTATAAAAGGCACTGACATAGTGGCAATCATTGTGAAAAAGAGTTTAAGATTCAAAGGTGCTTATGCATTTGGCCAAGTTCGCATTCACAAAGTCATGAAAGAACTAAAACAACTATGCAAAAGAATGCTTTACAAGATAGAGAACACTACCATTGATGACAATTGGAAGGAAGTGTTCCTACAAAATCAAGAAGCATGAAAGTTCAAGGGAGGCTAAAGGTAACAAATATGACAACCAAGAAATTGATGAACTGGCCACAAAAACATTGGTTCATGGATTCATTGATCCACATACTATCCACGACCCTGTAAATAAACAAATTGATATTGCACCTACTGCATGATGCATGCCATTAGGAATTTTTAATGATAACTACTCGGAAGAGATGAGTTTTCCATCACTTTTCTATGGAAACAAATGCCCAAGCGATATGTCAAAAAACTTTACATACAAAAAGATCTATCAATTGGAAGTCCTTCATAAAAAGCATGATTTTCTTATCATGCAACTAACCTCTTCTATAAAAAAGTTTGCATTATCATAAATCAGGTATTGAATACAATGTGGACTAGAATTAGAAAAGGCCAATTAAAGGCAAAAAAACTAGTTGTGAAATATGTAAAATCAAAACCATATTTTTATCCCATTTTGAATTCCGAAATTTGATACATGGACTTAAAAACAATTCACACTTCACCTTACTACCACCAGCAAATGCGCAACGAACTCTATGCAATGATTCGACAGTTAGGCCCACCAACTTTCTTTGTGTCCTTTAGTAGTGCAGAGCATCTTTGGGACCCTCTAATGAGTTTGTTGAGATACATAAAACAAAACACTATAATACCAAACACAAATGAACTAGATGAAAATAATCCTTACTCATTAATAATAAGAAATGACCCTGTTACTTGTGTACGTTGCTAGAGGTCTAGGAGAGACGCACTACATCAATTTGTATCTCATGATCACAAGTACTATGGGGAGATCAATGAATACTTCTATGTAAAAAAATTCCAAAATCGGGGGAGTGAACATGGACATGGCTTATTATGGATAAAATTATGCACCAACCTATGGTAAAGATACAAACATTGAAATAAAAAAATTCGTTCATAAATACTTGTGAACTAATTCATTTCTCATTGTAGAGGATCTTAGAGCCCTACAACATCATTCTCACACAAAAAGTTGTAGAAATCATAGAAATTGTAATTTTAGATTTAATTTCCCAATACCACCAATGAAGGAAACAAAAATGCTTGAGCCTCTTGAATTTGGTAACGATAAAACAAAAGCACATGCGAAGCTAATATTTGAGGCAAAAAATAGTATGAGATAGAATGAAAATGATACGTTTGATAGCTTCTTACAAAAATGCTTGAGCCTCTTGAATTTGATGATGATAAAACGAAAGCACATGCGAAGCTAATATTTGAGGAAAGAAACAATACGAGATAGAATGAAAATGATACGTTTGATAGCTTCTTAGATATCCTTGCGCTAGTACTATATGAATACATACATGCTATCCAATGTACGGTAAATCGAACAAATCTATTATTGCAAGGAAAACTAGTTCACACTTGGACAAATAACTTTTCACAATACATTCTAGGAACCTGGATTGCAAACACTGACTCACAATTCGTACTTGATTCATATGCAGTTGCAATGTACTTTAATTCTTACATGTCAAAAGAAGATAAAACACTTACAAGAACATTTAGGAACATACATAAATATCATCTCAGAACAAAATTTCACATCATGAATACTATTAGTTATCTATGAAAAGATTTGGTCAACTTCCAACAAATGTATGTACATCAAGCAGTGCATATTGTGTTATCAGTTCCACTAAAATATAGTTAACAGAAGTGCATCTTCATCAACACATCTCTTGTGGACAAATGTGCATTTGTTTTTAAAAGAAAATAATACTTGCAAAAGGAAGAATACAACTTAGAATACATAATGTGTCCATCAATGATCGACTATTATATTCTACAAAGTCTAGCTATTGACATTTTATGTTTTGCAAAATTTGCATCTAGTTATACAAAGAAATGACAAAAACACAAAAAATCAAGTAGACCATATGCCAATCGATGTGTGAGATATAAAAAATAAAAGGACATTGAAAATTATTGTATATAACAAATAATGTTATACTATTTGTGTCAAGTAAGTGAAATTACGATCAGCCAACATCACCCAAAGTGGAAATCTGCATATGTTGCATTTGAAAAAACAGTGAAGGAAAATGAACAAAAGTTCTGATTTGTTAAAATGACTACATGTGGTGACATCGATGATGCAATGCATGCAATAGAAATAGAAACTGAACAAATATTCAACATAGACAGTCTGAAATCAAATGAGATAGAGAATACAACATTTGATAAATCCATAGATGACAAATATGAAAACTATCACTTCCAAAATGATTTGGAACATTTCCAACATGCAAAGAAATTTTATTTACAATCTACAAGGCCATACGAAATTGTGTAACAACCACATATACTTGAAGACATAGAGTACTATAAGTATATGCGACAATTAAACACAAAACAAGAAAGAATAGTCATTGATGTCGTAACAAGAAAATTGTATAGACAAGATGAACTGATCTATTTGTTATTAGTAGGAGGTGCACGAACATGAAAGACACACACAACTAATGAAATTTTCTAATCCTTAGTACACATACATAATGAGGCATTTCCTTATAACCCATCACAACTAAAAGGACTAATCACTACATAATAGGAAAAACAACTTTCAATGTCGGTGGTGTCACATTGCATTCTACATTCTATTTTCCCTTTAACAAAGAATATTTCCATTCACTAAACAGTGAAAAACTAGACACATTATCAAAGAAATTCCAACAACTGCATGTAGTTCTCATAGATGAGGCATCACTTTTTGGTGCAACAACGCTATATTAAATAGATAAGCGACTCTAATAAATCTTACACAAGTCAACTTCAGATTTTGGTAATGTTGACATGATATTCTCTCACGATCTCTACCAGGAAAACCCTGTAAGATACTCTCTTATCCTTGAAAGCCCAAAAATCAACAAAAAAATAACTCCATATGACTTTTGGCCAGAGAATATAAAATGTTTTCAATTACATACAACAATGCATCGAAAGGACCCACTTTTCATCAATGTGCTAAATAGAATGAGATTAAACATGCAAATGAATGAAGATATTGTGTATATAAATGACAATTGTGATAGGCTCGCACCTTTAAACCCACCTATCCCATACATTTTCTATTGAAACAAGGATGTCCATACTCAAAATGTGAAAATTCGTTCACTAATAAATGGCCAACAAATAATTCTCATTGCAATTGACAACAATGAGATGATTGGATCGAGCTAATTTTCCTTTGATAAAGCAATTGCATTTCCATCAACAATTATAGTCAAACACGACATGTTAGTTGAACTATATGCAGGAAAATACAATACTAATGATACATTAGTCAACGGCACTAAAGGCATTTTGAGATTCTATTCATCTAATAAAAATAGACCTGACATTATTTGGTAAGGATTTTGAGACACAAATTAGGCATGTCTCGTAAAAAATTACAAATCGAAAAAAAAAAATTCAATCAAATTAGCCTTTGCACAAACAATACACCAAACACAAGGATTAACATTGGATTAGCTTTCATTTGACCCAACTGGTGTGACGAAACATGGTCTAGTCTATACTGCACTATCACGTGTTAAAAATATGGATTCATTATACTTGATTAGAAAATTAGCACACGAAAACTTCCATGTGAAAAACAAGATATTCAATGAAATGGAACAAATAGAAACAATAGCTACATGGGAGCTATAATTTGTGAAGAAAATATCTAATAACAAGAATGTTTTATCAATTGCAACTCTAAACACAAATAGTCTACAAGCACAACTTAGTGGCATGATCCATCACAAAGACTTAATGGAAAATATAATTCTTTTTCAGGAAACTCACTTGCAGATTCCACCAACAAACAATGAATTCTTTCCATTCAACTTTGCAATTTCACATTCTATACATTGCATCCTTACTTGTATAGGCAAAAAAATAATGATCAAAGCAACAAAGGCATTCTATAAGAGAAAAACTAAAATTACACTAATCAACATGTACTTTCAACAGCCAAGTTTTTTAATGAAGATTTATGCAACATCATTTCAACTAGTATCTACAACAATAAAAATGATTAGAGAAGAAAAATAACAAACTACACATACTAATTTTGCTTTCTTAGTCATTGGTGACTTCAACATTGACATCGAACTACAAACAGCTCATAGCAGAACCCTTGTAAAATATATGGAAATTCAAAACTTACAAGAAATAACAAGTAGATTATCTCCGCAATGAAAATTAATAATAGTTCATATATGGACAAGCTTTCCTATCATACAATATGAAATCAATGTTACATGGCCATACTGGTTTGACCATAACATATTCTATGCTCTACTATATCTCTAATCACAGTTCTCTGTACACTTTGCTAAATATCCCATTGGAACAAAGTATATGTTTTCCACCTTTTTTGCATATATTATTTCCTCAAAGTAATCTAGGTATGTGACAACACATTGAATGCCATTATTTACATATTTAGTATTTAATACAACCTATTTTTCTTGCAAACCGAATATCTTGTAGTTGCGTTCTGTGTAGATAAACAATATGAAAATACTAGCATGATGGCATTGCCGCTACGGGCACCTCCACCTGATCTGAACCTGAAGAAAGGTAAGTAAACATCCTTTATGTCTATTCTTGCATGTTTTCCAACGAAGACAATATGCTAATTCAGATTTACTTAATACATCTCTGTAGACAAAAACAACAGGAAGATTCTCAAATAAAGTCCAAGCATGAAGAATGCAATGCAATCACAATACGAGAGCTTAAAGCCTCAAAGTGGCAACAAAATTTCACAGATATGTGCTTGTAACATATAAAAAAACATTTGATCGAGCACATGAAGTGGAGTTGTTACGTGCCAATTCAGTTGAAAACAAAGGAGACATGACAATTACACTGAATGTGCCACACAATAGCATTAGTCTTGTTGAAGCCAAACTTGTTATTAGCTAAGGAATTTATATCAAATATTTTAAGATCTCTGCAAAATTAATTTATGATCATGGGGATTGCAGTTGCATATTAGTTTTATGTGATGGAAGCACCTCAGAAACAATACCAGCCATTTGCAAGGAATATAAGTTCCTACAAACAACAACAATCGTACAACTCACAACAATGAGATCTCCATTCGCAATGGGCACAACAGTCGTACATGTCACATCTGCAAAATATACATCTTTAATATGTAATGGACATCAAATATGGCCAATCAAAAGAAGGCAAAACCACGATATGTACAAACTCAATCATTCATACTTTTGTACATTTACTCAAACAAATTTTAAAGAAACTACTTTTAACACTAATGTATTTTGCAATTCAAATTTATTTGTTTTCTACATTTATTTAATTCTTCCTTTTGATAGAAAAACAAATTCAAGACAACAAATGCCAATGGTTTTATTCTAAAATGTTGTTAAAGCAAAAGAACCCAAGTCATTTAACACATGCAAATCCACTTTTATAAAAATTGTCAACTCGAACAGAGAACATGTAGATCTGAACAAGCTAATTGTCTCAAGAACAAAGGTTATTTTATGTTTCACCAAATATAAATTCTATTGAATTATTTAATGTTCTCATAGAATTTTCTATTGCAATATCTAACACTTCAACTATATTGAAACATGAACTAGGTTAAAGCAATGCTGACAATGGAAAACATTCATGCAGATCCTTTTGTCATGATTTGTAACAATTGCTCTTTCCCAGCAGATACATTTGGAATAGTTTCCGTGGATGAGCTTCATTGTTCCAGATGTAAACAATCAACAACATATCGAATTTGTCTCCAATTACAAGCATTATTCAAATAGAAACAAATTTTCAATACGAGTGCATTATGAAAAATATTTTGTTGTTGCAACTTTGTCAATCTTTGACACACCTGACATATGAAAAGTATCTAGAAGACATTGTCGATGTTACATGCAACCTTCAAGACTTCCATGTACAAGGAAGTTTCATCCTAGATAATAAAAATGTCATTTTTCATAAAGAATGATGCTACTTCACTATCAAAGAGTGTCCATATCTTCTGTCTCCATCGTAAAATTCACTTGTTATGCTTCTATCATGTACTCTTGCAACAAAGATAAACAATCTCAAGAAGACCATTCTTAAGGCACTCTTTTGGGGGATTCTTTTAGTGGTGTTGGGATACTTTTTCCCTTTCTCAGGGCCATTGGGTCGGTGAAACTTCATAGAAACCAATGCAAAGATGGCTACTTTTCAAACATTACAAAAATATTAGGTGATGTTTGGTTGAATGGTGAATAGAGGCAGCTTATGCTCTATCAGATATCTATATGTTTGAAACAAAAATGAACAGTTATTCATTTCAGCTACTTCAGTCTAGGCTTCATACTCATGTATTGGGTATTTTAAAAATGAGCTTCCAAGAAATAATGCTTGGATGCAATTCTAATTTGCAAGTAACTAAAATTGTTCTTTAATTGTTTTTTTCCTTTTCCTTAGCCTTCTCTTCGGTATGCTCAGTGGTTTCATCTACTTTTTCCTTTACATTGCCAATTGTTTGTTGAAGGCTTTCCTTTTCCCTCTCAATTGCATCATAAGTAATGTCCTTCACTTGTCCAAGACTGTAAACAACAAAATTTTTAAAGTCGGTTCATGGGAAGAAACAATGAAAGTTAATTACCAACAGTGTATAAATGAGTGATGGACTAATCCAAAAATATTTTCAAAGATAAAACAAACAAACATTTTTTTCGTAAAACCTGAAATCGATGTGTCTTTTCAGCAATGGAAGTGTTAGATTTATAGAAATGGAATTTATAAGGTTCTTCCATTTCTAGATCAAAATAAGCCATATTCCACAATGCCACTATACAGTCTTGCACATGCTCATTAGTTTGTTGCCTGCTCTGAAATGCATGACTAAGTAGTGCAACCAGGGTAATAGGTAAAAATAATTTAAATTTTCTTCTAGCTTTGGAATGCACACCTATAGTTAGACTATAGCAAGTGCTTTGTTATGTTTTCAGATGGAAAACTAAATGGAATGAAATGAACTAACATGGTACAATCAAGTAAACAAACAATTCAGTCATAGAATCTATCTTCACAGTAATAGAATTGTTACATTTATATGTATACGGATCTTTCTCCATTTATAGGTTATAAATAAAAATAATGTTATCCTATTTATGAATCAAAATAAATCATTCTTCACACTGTCACTCTTTAAACTTGCACGTGCTCATTATTTTTCTACCTAGATTTGAAATACAAAAACATTTTTATATTGCCATTCTTCAATGGTCCTTGCATGTGTAAAACAAAAATCACAAGATTTGAATGTAGTTGGTAAGGGAACTCCTTTATCCCAATCATTTAAATTCCACTTTTTTCCATATCCTGGCACCTTCCTGTGTATAATAGCTTGTTCTAGAAAGGAATGGAGCTGGATACTAAAGATGAATTGAAAGACAATATATAAACTGAGTGAGAAACATATACAGTATATAAATAGAGAACTCCATAGTCAATAAATTTCTAGAGTAGGTATATATATAGAGAGAGAGTATACAATAGACAATTACGTAGTCAGAGACATATCGAGGGTGTTACTAAGTCACCTAGCTACTCCTCTTTGTACATTTGCTTGAGAAATTACATGGAATATCATAGTAATAAATAACTGGTTTAAATATTACATTAGAGAGTTTATGATGGTTTAAGAAATTTCTCATATCTCTATAGGTACCATACACTAACAACTACATAGTAGGTGACTACTTAAAAAAGACTCCCAGAATATGGAAGAATAATCTTGGACTATGGAAGAAGATAATATTGCTTGAAGTATGGTTTAAGAGGATAGTTTATAAGATTTCACATAACTACGTGTATACTTGTATAGAGGGAAGAGGCTTAGAGGTTTCCCCTGCACCATACAACACTCTATATGGTGATTTATACTATGACAAGTACTGATATGATCCTTAGCTATTAATGCATGGTTTATTTGAGGGTTATATGCATGCATTGTTTTTTAATTTATGGGTATATGTATTCTTTCTTGGTGATTGACACTACTACGATGCTTGGTTCTAAATGCATGGTTTGTTTGAGGGATATATGCATGCTTTGTTTTTTTAATTGGTCATTATATGCATGCTTTCTTTTCTCATTTTACGTTCTCTACGACTCACACTCCATTCTTCTTTATTGTTTCCTTGGTCTTACTTTTCCTAGGGATCAAGCTCAATTCTCTTTATGTTCAGGATCAACTTTCATTTTCCATTTTATAGGGTTCAATTTAAAAGTCTAGCAAGTTCAATATACAAGTCCAGCAAGTTATAACCACTTCTTAAAAAAGTGGGGTTCAATTCTCATTTTCTGATTTCTATGTCTTGAGCTTAATTTTTATTTGTTGTTTCCTCGTTTCCTCTTTTCTAAGGCTCAATCTCAATTTTCATTTGTTATTTTCTAGGGTTCAGTTCACAAGAATAGCCAATGAAATATACAAGTCAAGCCAATTGTGACAACTCCTTAAAAGAAGTGGGTAGTAAATCGATCTTCACATAGGTGCATCACTCTTCTTGGAAGTTTTTTGTCATCAACTCTGTGATTAGGTGCTCTTAGGGAGTCTAGATGTTTTCTACACCTTCACACTTCTCAATTAAGAATATTCAATTGTAACATGTATACTAGGGAGTCCAAAGGTGCAGTTGTTGTCGACCTTCCAAACATTTGTTCATGCCTATATTTTTTCCCTACATAGGGTTTTTTTTTGGGGGAGCTAATTGTATCCTTCATAGGAATTGATGGGTGCCTTTGTGTTATTGTATCCTTAAAATTACTTGTTATTTTTGCCTTTTATTAGGTTAGTTTTGTTAATAATGAAGACAACAAATGATTGCTTTAAAGACACTACATGATAGATTCAACAGTAGCATGTATAGTGTAACTATGCGCTTGAAGAGGATTCCATTTCTAAAAGGACATCCTCAACCCTATATGAGGAACCTGACTGGTGGTGATGTTGTTACATGTCCACTGTTAACCTTTCCTAGAGTCGAGAAAGTTGGAAACATCATACACATTTTAATGAATATGAAACATAATGGATTCGTAGTCAAAGGTAGACCTTTGTCAGAAAAACCAGTCTTATATGGCTTTATCCTTAGGTCACATTTATTTGTTTTGCTGAAGAGGAAAGAGTCTCAACTTTCAGACTCTTATTTCTCCATACATAAAGCAAGAGTTTTCTTTTGGTCACTTTACATACTCTGTCAATTATTAAGTAGTAAGAGAGTCAAATAGTGGAATAATCACCAGCTGGAACCATGAAGCCACCGATTTTCCAGTTTTGAACTCCCACTTTGTATAACTAAAAATATGATTCTTTTATATATCTTTTGATTTCGTCTAGACCTACTCATTATATTAGCTAGTCTAGACTTTGGACCAAACTAAGGCAATGTATTAACACGGATTGACAGGACTTGTTTTGTCCCCTTATACCTGGGATCATGTATTAATCATTATCAACATAACATGGACTGCTACTTGTGATAATAGGACCAACAAAGAATGTGCCTTAGACTTTGTTTCTGACTGCGGTGTTTTTAAACACAATCAATTCGTAACTAATTAGATCATCATGGACGAATTTATTGTTAGGATGGTGGCCCTTACTACCTACTCCCATTGCTTGATGGCCCTCTCCACAATGGTTAGCGAATTTCCGTAACTTCAAAGAGGAAGAATAAAAAATTATTTGTTGTCTTTAGAAGATGGAAGAAAATGTTTATCTGATCAATCCAAATGTCTATCTCTATGTAGTTAATGTTTATCCAATATGGATGAAAATATATTTATGGCATTGATCAGCACCTGGTTGAAAAATATCCCTAGCCTCAACCACCCGCTCCCTGCTCTACCCATTTAAGGTAGGGAATAGCTATCGTGCAACCCACCTTGTTTTATAAGTATCAAAAGTAACAATATTGTTCTTTCCTCACGCCTTTATTAAATTTATCTTAGTGCATTATTATATAATCTTCAAGTGACTTCACTAAGTTAATTAAACTCCTTTGAACCTATTCCTCACATCACTGGATTTGCCTTTTTCCATTTAGACACATTACAATAGGCTATAAGGTACTTATTGACTATCCCTCGTAGTATTTGTTAAATCTTAGATAAATATTTACTGTCAAGCTACTTATATTTCATCATAGGTCATAATACAAATTTGATTTTTTACTTTGCATGCTATTAATTCTTGTATCATCTATATTAGTCCTTGTAACTATAATATTTTGACCTTATAACCACAATTTACTTTTCAACAAGGACCAAGCCTTTCCATATGTTGGACACCTAATCCGCTAAGGGTTCCTATGGTGGAATGTGAACAATCATTGGAGTCCAAGTGACGTCGGAATATGAAACCAACAATCATAAGGTTGTATTATATGTATTATATTTGTAAATATAAATGCACAAAATTATTTACATTATCTTGTGTTTATCATTCCATGTGTGTGTTTAAAATGGTATCAGAGTAGGTGATCTCCTACCCTACTGAAGTGTGAGCCACTTGTTTTTGTGGCCTTTGTAAAATCGTGCTCTCCTCCTTGTCGGTTGTGTGTCTTTCTGAGCATTTTTCAAAATAGAGGTAATGTCTCTCAGCTCTACCATTCCTTTGTAGTGAGTTGACCTATCCCTATGAGTGCAGAGAGGAATATTGCCAAGTTTGTCGTTCGCAAATATTGGAGCATGAGTTATGTGTGTTGAATGGCTCATTCGTCTTAGTGAAATTCCTTATACATTGAATATTGTGAATATTTGTGCTCTTTAATTTGTGAGGAATTTGGATTATTATTTTTATTGAACACTAGTTGAAATCCCTTGGTACGTTAATCAATCTATTGATTAAAGCTACCTACTATTCAAACCTTTTTTTTTAGTTGTGCGTTAATTCCAAGTCCATTCTCTTCTGTATATTTTTAGTGACATTATTCAAGGAAGTTCTTGATTAACCATTCAATGGTTTTTTCATATGATTTAAGAGTAATATTTTGAATTAAATCAGGTTTTTTTCGTGCAGTAATGTGTATGCAATTATAATGGTATTTTTTATATTAGTTTATCCATAGATAACTAGAAGCCAAGTCTCTTTATACCACAACTTCATTGAGAAGGAAAATTAATATACTAGCAATGGAGGAGTGATGGAGAGTCTATAGCATCATATTTCCCTTTCAAGAACTGAAGCAGTCTTTTGGAATGCCAAAGTACACATTGGAGCCTGAGACACTTTTTTTGATGTACAAGAAAAAAATAAGCTCCCCATAGTGATACCACATTGTTGTGCCACTACAACAACAACATGATATTCAATGCAAAAGTCTTATTTAAATATGTAGGAAGTTTAGGATGATCTTTAACATCAAAATTTACAAAGAAAACAAAATTCTCAATTTTCGACTGATATTATGAGACTGAATATGGCTCTAAATGATGAAATGGAATTGCATGCCTAAATTAAAAATGGCACGAACTTGATTGAATGGGTTCAACCTATCTCATCACATGCAATAGATAGATAATTTGTTTAAGAGGGTATCAACAACAATAAAACACATAAGGGAATGAGGAGAATTGACAGGTGTGACCCGGTTGTCAAGGAACCTTAATTGTAAATTCTTAGATCCATGGTGTGAAGAGTTCACTTATGTAGTGGACAAGGAAATGGGCACCAACACCATTTTTTGAAGTTCACTAGCATATTAGGTGTGAGGTAGTATAAAATACGTCTAAAATACCAAAGGAAGTACTTTATTCATACAACAATTGCTACTAGTCAAAATTCATCTACTATTACTTATTAGAAATTTTGTTTTTCTCAAAAAATAAAATTCTCTCCATTCCTTGCAAGTCAAGTAACTTATCAAGTATGTGGCAAGGGTGTATGTTTTATCATTATAGGTCTAGAATGTCTATATAATTTTTTTATTCTTGATTTGTCCAAAACCCAAGATAGTATTTGTGTTCTCGTTACTATTTTTCCATTTGTAAAGGGCTGAGTAGAAAAAACCCTTAAGGTCTTTAAATGAAATTAATTGGTGAAGTATTAGAGTTCTTAAAAAATTTGATACAATCTACTATTGATGATACAATGAAAACTAGTAAAGTCTCTCTTTTTGACATTAGAATCTATCTACAAAATGCAGAAGAAAAGATTGATTTGTTGTAGCTCGAATCACAAAAAAACAAGATGAGTTACAATGGTGTAAGAATAATTATGAACTCATTTTTGTTTCGAATAGTACCTTTTTTTGTGTCTGAAGTTGTCTACCATCAACAATAAGAGATTGATAAAATCAGTGACATTGAGGTTGAGTGAGTGCGCAATATAAGAACATATTTGCATGCAAATGTAGAAACTTAGTATGAACTTTCGGAGTCAATCATTAGACCTTTGGAAGATCTTTTCAACAACAAGAAACTAACCAATCTTGGATTTAACAAGGAAGTTTCCTTTCATATTCCAAACTATTTCAAACCAATCTAATTTCAAAGTGTTGAATTTCTTTATGATGATTCATATTCACTTGGTCCAAATCCTACTCCTTCACATTCACAGTGAAATATTGTTAAAGCCAACACTCTAATCATGTTGTCCATGTGAAAGATCATTTTTTTTATCTTCACTCATGTGATTATTGTCATAAGTACACCCATAATTCAAACAGATGCTTCAAAATCAAGCCTCCTGAAAGAATGAAGATTCACCTTTCATGGATCACATTTTGGCAATGGGCTTCAACAACTAAGAAGATATTTTGATTGAACACCATAAAAAATGCTATAATAATTACAAGTCTTGTCATTGCATTTTATTCATCCTCATCTTGTATTTGATAAGGGGGAATTGATGGTCACCTAGAAGCTTCAAAGATACATCAAGCGAGATTGAGCCATAGATTGAGCCTGGATCTAGCATCATCCATACCCAAATTCAAAGTCGTAGCTAGACAAGCCCATGATCATGAAATTTGGTTGGTTGCCCTCAATGGTATCCATTTTTAAGGATATCATTGATCACTTCCAATAAGAAAAACCTTCAGCTTATTGCCATATTTCGAATTGTTTCAGGAACTACATTAAGCAATCCAGTTTGAGACCCCATCGGTATCCCTTTTCAGAAAAATAGGGGTCCCTTCCATTAGCATAAGACTTCAGCTTCTAGTCAGATTTAGAATTGTTCCAGGAACTACACTAAGCATTCCAGTGTTGTTGGTCATCCTTAAACTATCATTTATTGAGACCTCGAGTTCTCCCACCTTATACCATTATTTTAGAGAGCATATTCAACTAATTGTTTCCATGCGTCTTTGCATTTTTATTACAACTCTCTTCTTGGACCCATATATAACCCTTTGGATTAAGGGGGGTGATTTTGGATACCTAATCCACAAAGGTTTGGTGTGGTGGAATGTGAAAAATCACTAGAATTGAAGAGATCTCTTGATATGAAACCAATGGTCATAAGGATGTATTCTATGTATGATCTATGTGAAAAAAAATGCACAAAAAAATTTACCTTATCTTGTGTTCATTATTCCATGTGTGTGTTTAACACCATAATTCGACGGTACAATTCTATAAACATATATATTCCTAAACCATACTCATATTTTGATACATATATCAAACTCTAAAGACTAATTACTTTTAAATATAATGTTGATGCTTTGTGGTATCCATATCATAGCTTTTCTTATTGGCCACACTTACTCCTGGTGCTAATAGCTATAATCCACCTGGCGATAATAGTTATAATAGAGATCTTGTTTGTGAGATCACAGGGTGTATGTTCAGTAGGGTTAAACCTAATCAACTTACCCTACTCTTCCAACTTAATTAAACCTCTCTTAATCTCTTCTCTCAACTGGAGAGGTGCTCGATTTTTACATAAGGAGTTATACTTTATGATGTCTCTCTTGGCCATATGGCCTCCACTCCAGCTAGAAAATTTCACATGGGACACATATAACCTTCAAGACATACTTGTGTGCATTTAATTTACAAATGCAAATCTATTTATTAGTCAATTATGTGAATTTATTTATTTATAGCAGCTTCCTATAAGAAATATCACGTTCATTTTTATCATTTGTGAATTCCTTGAGAGAGGAAATAATTAGATATTTTTTTGGCTTCAAGATGAACCATTTGGATTTCTAGTCATCTATGAGATATAATGCCAAAGGTATATTATTTTGTGGTATATGTTTCAAATTCTTTTGCCATTAGACAAAATCACTAATAGAATCCCTTGTTTTATTTAAAAAATGTGTTTGGAACATTCTTCAATATTTTTTTCAATAGGTCCAGCTTCTTAATGATGATGGGAACTTACTTTTATCTCCCCTTGTCCTCTAATTTTCTCCCATATTAATTATGTTGGAATTTAAGAGAGTTTTTTTCCGTAATAAAGGAGATGAAATTTGGTCCCACCCTTCCTCCAATTCCTTTATCAATTTTCTGGATATATTTTATTTATAAAAGAAGAGGGGATATCATGTATTTCCCTTTGGAAATTTTTCGAGACTCCTTGATATTACATAATTCCATTCCTCTATAAATTATGCCCTCATAAATGAAGTTTCATGACTAATCTAAGCTATAATGTTCCTTTAGTGAAGATCACATGATTTTATTAATAGGGCTTCTTTTAGTTTTCATTATCATCCTTAGGGTTCTTGTTAAAACCCTAGAGTAGTTCAATTGAATTCATTTTTCAGTAATGTAGACGAGTTATTTAGTTTTTTTTCTCGCTTTGCTTTGAAGAATTTGGATTCGTCCAGGCTAAATTGAACTTCATGCTTCTAGGTTCCAAAAAGTTTGAAAATTAAAGGTGTTGTCAATCTCAATATTAGGTATATTTCTTCCTAAATTATTTTCATTTCATGTGAATAAGTATCTATTTATTCAAGTTTGTATACCAAAAGTTTGGCACTAACCCTAACATGGACACTTTTGGCTACAAGTATGGCACTCAACTGGATGGTTTGATTTGGTTTGTTGCACCAATATGTGTGTCACTGTCAGAAGGAATATTTAAACTCTCTATTCTTATAAGTTGACAACTTCTCTTTCTCAATCCCTCTTGAAGTTTCAATGCTATAGAATTAGAAATTGAACCCAATGCAATTTGGGTTTTCTTATTTTAAAACCATATAGGCTTATATATTGAAATGTTGTGTTGTGGACTTAATGCGCTACAAGTTACATTATAAATATTCGAAAGTTTTCTTGTATAAACATTATTGTTCTATTTAGAATATAATAGTCTTTTTCTTTTTTCGACTTTGTGTTAAACATATACACTTATAATAGAATAGAATATATTATTTTTTGTAGTTAAGTATTATATATATATATATATATATATATCCCTTTTGTACCAAAAATATCTTGCCTTTACACGGTTACATTATGGCTAACATTATTCTGGTTATAGATCCAATTATACCTCTATATATTACTCTATCTATTATAGTGTTGTTGTTTCTTTCTTGAATTCATTGTTTTATTGGAATTAAAGGCTAGCTTCATTTCATGCTCATTTGGATTATTAACTAAGCTTTGACTCATTATTCATTTACTATTAAAGCTAATATTTTATTTTGGTTTATAAATAAGTTTAGCCAACCAAGGTCTAGATTGCATCTACTCAATAACAAATTTAAGGTAATTATACAACTAATTACATGGGTGCTTACCTATAATGAGACACTATACTCTAACAGGCTTCCACCTAGACTCACAAACAAAAAAAATTATTTGTAGTAACATCATGGATATCCCATGTTTCCTTTTTCAAAATGTCATCGATTTAAGGAATATTGAACACAATTCCATAGCCTTACTATTGTCATATCTCACTAATACAATTTCCCATTTAACTATATGATTAAGAGGTATTATCATATCCTAGAAAGGCCATTGTTTGCATGTAACCCAGGTGTAATTCCTTAGTTTCCTTTTTTTTACTGCATATTATAATATATCTACTCATTATAATACTTATTGATAACCTTGTAGTAAACACCCTATATTATTTGTCTCAGTACATGAGATGAAAAATAGTGTACATAGAATTATGAATTTAATTTATAATAGTTCTCTCTCTATATATATCAATATATCGAGATAATGCACATATCTAAAAAAATAATCTAGATGAGTAAACATATTGTATCCAATATATAGATTAACAATTTAACCTAGATGAATACACATATTATTTTTGTTCCTCTCTCTCCATTTAATTCATCACCAAGATACAATATCATTCCTCAAATTTAGGACATGTAATCTATATAATATTCAACCATTTATGAAGCAAGAGTAGAATATAAAAAATATCATCTAATTGTGGTTACTTCTTGGGAAATATTTACAAACCAAGCACATTCCACCCAACCATGAATTGTCTCCAACAATTCCCCCTCGAGAAAAGACGATTTGTCCTTTAGGAATTAACCCCCCTCTTTCATTCATAAGTGGTTTCTCTTATGGATTCTTCCTGACATATTTTTAGCAGCAATCTACTTTTTGGGATGCTTGGCTTTTGCCTAGGCATTTCGTTTTAATTTGAGAAAAAAACAATAATTTAATTTTCTTTAAACCAAGTCTTTCTCTCTTGCTATGCTTTATTCTACTTTTCACCCAACATAGAATTTCTCTGTAGCTAATTAATTAACATAATGTTCCGCTCCCATTATGTTAATATATTTAGCAATTTTCTCTGATGGATTTTTATGATACTTTTAGGGAAGGTCCACCATGTGGAATTTAACCACTTAACATATTTTCATGATTTGGAAAGAAGTTTCTAATACGCTAGTGCTCTTTCATGAATATTTCTGATTTTTTTATTAATTCAATAAAACATAATATAATTACATCATCACACAGTTTACTTTCTAGCTTCTATAGCCATTAATTCCAACAATAGTTTAAACACTTAAAAATAGCCATGTCTGAAAAAAGATATACAAAGATATACATATGGGTGTTACATCTTCCCCCCTTGAAGTAAACATTATCCTACGTGTTCTCTTAATTCAATATTTTTTTAAGGACAAGAAGGAAATGTCCCCTCTATGCTAAAGTGCTTCCGTTGCACTTTACTTTGAGTGATGGCTCAATTTTTGTGTAAAAAATACTCCTTTCTATAATTTCAACTCATTTTCTAGCATGTTTCCATACATGCAGAATATGTGCTTTCCATTTTCATTCATGCATTTCACAAAAAATCATTAGCCTGCACCCAACAAGGGTCATCAACATACACCCAACAAGTGTTAGAAACATCATTATACTACATAAACAATAACAATAAGTCCTTTTGCACACCTACCCACTAGCTATGCCAAGTGATATGGACCCCATCCAATGTTTCTTTTGCAATTATTATAGACATGAAATTTCCAATTTCCTTTAATGTCATTTACCCAACAACAATAAAAATTAGAGGTTAATTTACTTACCTTGCTACTCCTTATTAGCCACAACTAGCCACTAGTCATACATTTTATGATATTCTATTGATATCATAACTCTCGAATATGAATTAGTCTTTCATATCTAAAGGGTAGGACAACCTCCTATCTCTACTACTTTCATGATTGTTATATTATTGTTAATTATTCACCAAAGTGTACTTATCCAAGTCCATCCTAGTTGTTTTTCCACTTGTTTGTTACCCTTTCATAAGCACAAATGCTAAACCACAAAAGTATGAGGAACATAAAATAAAGAATTCATAGTAGCAACATAGGTAATTAATGGGTAGCTTGACATATGCAAGTTTCATGGTAAAAAAATAAAATGTAGCTTCACAAATTTACAACATTTATTTTTTGCACTTCATCCACTATTTTCCTTTGAGTTACTCCCTTAAGTTTTATTTTAGTTTGTCCTGCATTACAAGTTTCTTTTTTATACATGTTATGGGAATTTTAATCCCTTGTATAACCATGGGATTTCTTGCCCTTGACTTCCTACACATTTTCTATTTCAACACACATTATGGTAATATATTTATCTTCATCTTTTTAGAACATCATCTCACACACATACACAAATATGTGTGTGTGCGTGTGTGTATGTGAATATTTTTATTTTCAAAGTACATCACCTAGAAAAATGTATGTTAAAATACTTTCCTTTCATAGTTATGGTTTCACCATTCAACCGTAAACTTTTACATACCATCCTCGTTTATCCCACTACATCATCCAACCAATATTTAGTTAACTACCAATTTAATCAACGAGTTAACACTTTTCTATATTGACCTGATCCTGATGGTTGGAGGAATCACACTTAAATATTGACACAAGAAATCAGAATATGACATGATGTGTAAAAGAGATATTGTATAAAAAAAATTATAATAAGAACTCCATGCATAAGAGAAATATTGCATAAAAACATCAAAAGAGGACCTCAAATATTTATTAAAATGAGTAATATACCATGAGACAACATTATGAGAAAAATTATTATCTTAAATTATGATACCATAGGTAAATACCATGGTTTACAAAATCCATGGGAAAATACCATGGGTGAATATCATAATTACGATGGTAAAATTGAAATAATCGTGCGATTAGACTCTCACTTTAATATTACGATTTATTTTATTTATTATCATGCATTATCCATGGTTCAAAACCATTGCTATAAAAATAATTATTAAATACGGAAACTATTTTCCACCTGGATCAATAATCACCCCATAAGAAGGAATGGTCTCCATTGCTTTAATTCCCTTCTGGGGAAGCCTTTGTTGAATATGAGCATAATTGTGGGTTAGTGGATGAACTAAAACCAGGTGTTGTTGAAGAAAAAGGTTTTTCGTGGTTGAGCCATAATCGTGGCTTTGTGGATAATTCTTAACCATGATAAATGAAGATCATAGGACAAACATACGCTATAATGCTTGTGGGCCAACTATGATGCCCACATTATGTGGCCTAGAAAATGGAATTCAATGGCAAGGGTTTTGGGTTGTTGTCCCATAACCATCATGAATGAAGATTCAAGAATAAAGATACCATATAATTCTTGTGGGGAAACTATGATGTTGATAGTATGTGAACTAGAAAATGGACTTCGGTGGCAAGAGTTTTTGTGTGGTTGAACCATAACTTTGCTAAGATAGTTTTCTTATCAATTTGCCTGGTAGAGATTTGGAGGCTTATCTTTGTAAATTCTCACCATCCAATGTGATTATGTAAAGGCTTCCATCATCTCACTCCTTTTTCATGTAAGTACTTCCTTGAGCAACAGTTTGACAACATCTCCTACTCTATCATTTTTATTTTGTCCCCCATGTGAGGTTGTCAGGGTCGGTGAGGGTGATCTTGCAAAGGGTGCAATAATTCAAGTTTGTACCTTGACCTCATTGGGGACATGCACAAAAAAATAGATAAGAGTAGCCCTACTTTGATTCCACTCATCCAAATTGTTGGAGGAATGAGACTTGAATATTGACATAGGAATAAAAATAAATAAAACTTCTGAGCAAGTCACCCATCCATGTATTACTCTAGCCCAAATACTCTTAGTTGTAGATTTATCATGAGATCTAATGTATTAATTTCATTGTGATCCAAGTTGTTTAACAAAGGAAACTTCCTCAATGGCAAAGGAATATGTCACAATGGTTAAAAGTAATATCACAAAACAATAGTATAATAAGAACTCAGAATATGTCATGATGCATAAAAGAAATATTGTATAAAAAAATTATAATAAGAACTCAATTAGTAAGAGAAATATTTTAGAAAAATAACACAAGAGGAACTCAAATATTTATTGAAATGGGTAATATACCATGAGACTACGTTATGAAAGAGATATTGTATAAAAAAATTATAATAAGAACTCAATCAGTAAGAGAAATATTTTAGAAAAATAACACAAGAGGAACTCAAATATTTATTGAAATGGGTAATATACCATGAGACTACGTTATGAAAGAAACGATGATTTACTCCACAATGAAGTTCGTATTTATAATTATATGGGTATGTTTCACTAAGAGTCATGGCTTCTGTTATATTTCAAATACCACGGGTAAATACCATGGTTTACAAAATACATGGGTGGATACCGTGGTCAAACATCATAAATTATGACACCATGGGTAAATATAAGAAATTATGATACCGTGGGTAAATACCATGATTTACAAAATCCATGGGTGAATACCATGAGTGACTATCACAATTACAATGGTAAACTTTAAATCATTGTGACATTATATTCTCACTTTAATATTAAGATTTATTTATGGGTAAATACCATGGTTTACAAAATACATGGGTGGATACCCTAGTCAAACATAATAAATTATGACAACATGGGTAGTCCCGGTTAAAAGAGAATAAGCCCACTTTCTTAGTAGGTGATTCTGAGTCGGCACCAACCGCCGATAGTCGCTTTCTTTGTTGGTTGAACCGAGCGAGCGTAAGTGTAACTAATCAATGCCAAGAGTACAATATGATACTATGGGTAAATACCATATTTTACAAAATCCATGGGTGAATACCATGAGTGACTATCACAATTACAATGGTAAACTTTAAATCATTGTGAAATTATATTCTCACTTTAATATTAAGATTTATTTATTTTTTCTATCATGCACGAAGTTTTCAGTCTTGGTATGCTCAACCTAGAGCACACTACTATGTCTAGGAGAACCCCTCTCACCTAGTTACATGTATTTAAAATTTATTCAATGAATTTCTAGAGTATGTATACATAAATTAGTTTGGAGATTATTTTTACATAAGAATATTTTGTATTCTCAATTCATTAATTCAAATTATTGCTTAATTCAAATTATTGCTTTTGTATTCTTATATTGGAATTTGAGTTACTCATGGACATATTTCTTGTGGAGCATCTCAATTGTTGTTATTAAATTTTTCCTTTTTTAAAAACAGATTAAACGTGATATACATAGTTTCCTCTGCACCACACCTTGTATGGAAAAATGGTTATAAAGTTCTTGTACCATTAAGTTGCTTATTTTCCATCTTTGTATTATTTTTTCATTCAATAATACTTTCCCAATCCTTTTATCAAATTTATATAGTACTTGTATGATATTATACACAATGTTTATGTCCTACTTCTCAATAAATATTAGTTGTTTTTAGAATTTATAGGTGATTTGTGAAGTAATAATAATCTGGATTCCCTTTTACATTCATCCATGGTTTTTAGATAACTCCTCTATGCAATTTGAAGAAGCTAATTCCACATTTTTTATCTTATCTTTACACTTATGATATTTTGGTTTCTTCTTTAGTGCTATATGGTTTTATGCTTCACATTCCAAGAAACAAATGAAACATTAATATTTATGAGAGACATAATATGCTTAATAATCATATGTTCTATATAGGTTCTTCACATTGTACAATATTATCCTTCATAGAGTTTATGTCACAATTTATGTTGATTTAACAATATTAAATGGAAACTTATTGAGTTAACCTCCTTATTTAAATTTCTAAAAATGTCCTTACAATTCTTTAATAACAAATTTGATGTTATGGTATTGTCTCAAAATTTGAAATGGTCTCACAATTGGGGAAAGGGAGATGAATGATGGAGTTCGCCTATGGTGATAAGGGTTTTACAGATGGCTTTTGTCATTCAGTATCAGTTGCATGGGTGGCGTTTACACTTTTTCTTTATGTAGGGTCCTCTAATGGTGACATGGGTGATCGACCTTTCATCGAAGTATTGCCACGAGAACTATGTGACAATTGCGTAGTGGATTAGATCCAACTTTATTGTATCAGAACTTCAAATTTCCTTAGGACTTCAAACATGGTGATAGATATATATTTTAGTCATCCATTGAGGAATACACAATATGAATTTTTATTTAATCTCGAAGCCAATGGAGCATAGGGGAATTCAAGGACTATGTGGAGCATAAGCTCACATGATTCACTATTCTCATGTTTTTTTCTTTATTATGGTAATCAAATTGAGGTCGTTGTGATAGGAGTTTTTTCATTCACTTATTTTATGGGGATGGAATGTTGGAAAAAGGGTTGGATCTCATTGCATCAATCTTGTGGGGGTGATAAAAATGTTGGATCACTCTGCATCAAAATTGTGGGGGTGATAAATGTTATTCATTCCCAAAACAACTATTTTTCCCATCCTTTAGTCATTATATTTGTCATTTTGGCAAAGATATAGAGGAGAGAGAAGTAGAGAGGAGACTAGAGTGACCACATCCAGATACGAATGGGCTTTTCCAGATCTTTGTCAAAATCTTTGATGAAAAATTGATCCTACTATGGGTTCGATGAACAGATCTAGTGATAGATCTAAAGCATAATGTTTAGAATATTTTAGGTATACCAACAACCTTACAAAGTTTGATTTCTAAAGGAAAGGTGTTGCAGAATGCCATGCTGTTGGAATATTATGGCATTCAAGAGAATTGTACCATTATCATAAAATTAAGCTTAAAAGTTGATGCCCTAGGAGCAAGCATTCCACCTAGATCATTTTTTGATGTTAGGGATCGAAGTGTGTTTAAGGTTTCATTGAGAGGGAAAGCTATCACACCATAGGGACAATCCCAAAATATGATAATTCAAAGTCCTTACCTAGTTGAGAAACTGGCATTAGGACATTTGATACATAAGAAAATACCTGCTAAGTATGGTTTTTTGCAAATTGTAAACAAATTGGGGCCACTATACGGTCTTCTCCTCTGAATATTAAAGGAATACATCCAACATCCCACACTGCAATTGCAGTTGGAGGACATAAAAGACATAATAAGTATTAAATCGAGGAGACAAGGAAAAGGAAACGAGAAAAATATTAATAACCCTAGATCACAAAAAAACATTTTACAAAAGTATCCTCAGTATCAGAGTTACCTAGCAAGATGAAGCAAAAAAACGATTGAATGGAAGGGTTCAGAACAAAGGTAACACCATGAACAATGAGGGTTCATTGCAGAGCTTGTTCTTGTGAGTGGAAGATGCGACTGAGTGAGGAGAGGCACAAGATAAGGGGAGGCAGATACTCCCTAACCACACAACTCCTATAACACCATAGATCAAAAACTAGCCCCCAAAATCGTTTATTTGGTTCGATATTAATATTCCCAAGGTAGAATCAATTCTGAGGCAATAGATTGAACAACTGGCAAGTTTAGAGCATTCGTAAGTGATGACATAATTTATTTATATGAGACATTTGTATCCGTATATGCAAAGGTTGGGATCAAAATATTATTGTTACATCAAACAAAAAAAATTAACCATTATAATATATGAATTGAGGAAGGTACCCCTCATGTATCGATGCATGAGTAAAGATATAACATTATAAATTATGTAAGTATGAAATAATCTCAATAATGATTGCAATGAATATGTGATCTTACATATTTCCTAAACTGGGTAAAAAAAATGATGAGGGTTTCTTGGAGCTCTGCAACCCTAATGGTCCTGCGGCCATGAGGTAGGTGGCATAGAAAACCTCGAAAACAAGAAGACAAGAGGCATAGAAAAAAAAAAAAAGACAAAAGGAATAGAAATGACAGAGGAAGTCAAGAGGGGAGAAATCCCCTCCTATAGAGATGCAACAGCAGGAGAGGGAACAAACAATAGCAAATCGGAGGAAGAGATAAGGACACCAGGACCAGTCCTAAGAGCAAGATGGCAAGCAGAAAGCAAAGGAAAATTCTTACTGTGTGCAACATAAAAACTGAGATTTGTTATTCCTATGAAAAAACTCGAGTGCTATAGAAATTACATGAAGGACCATGCATCAATATGCAAAAAGTTCATCTGTGTCTTGCCATCAGAGAAAGACCTAACAAGATGGATACAACAAAAATGGCAACCCCGAGGCCACATAGAGCTAAAGCTAGGTGCACATGGCTCTTTACGGTAATCTTCTCAAACCTGCAAGATAAAGAAAGAGTGTTTGAAAATGGTCCATATTTTCATAATAATGTAAGTTTATTCATGAGGTATTGGGAGGAATGTTATGACCCTAATACAGAAAAATTCCTAGCAGCACCAATGTGGGTAATACTATTTGGATTACCCATGGATTTTTGGGATCTAGTTATCCTAGAAGGAATAGGGAATACTATAGGCAGCTTTGTCAAAATAGCTGAATCAACCAAGAAAGGAAGATATACATCTTATGCAAGAATTTACATATATATGAACATAGCAAACCTTATCCTAGGGGTAGTAGAACTAAAATACCATGAAGGAGTGTGGTAGCAGGCATTGGACTACGAACACATCCCTTTCAGATGTAGAAAATGCCACGAATATGGGCACCTCTACATGGGATTCCCCCTTAATGCCGAAGAGGAAGAATGAAAGACCAAGCAACAGAGGAAAAACACAAAAGATAATGATGGCTTCCAAGAGGTAAAAAATAGGAAAAAACCTGCAAAAGAAACCCCAAAGGACGTGAGAAAAGAATAACCAGTCAAAAAAAATAAGGCAAATCGGTTTGAAATTCTACAAGTAGAAGGAGAAGATTCAAAGATCCAAATAATGTGTTATCAAGAGGAAAAAGAACAGGAAAGTAGACCAAGACAAGACACAAACAACACTCAACAAAAAACCCAAAGAGAAACAAGGGAAAGGGTAGGAAAAGAAAAGGAGGATAAACAGGAAAATGAAGTAATGGAAATAGACATCAACAAAGAGGAAGACCCAACAATAGAAGAATAAATTCTGAGGAAACTTTTGGACAAATGGAGACACTTGGATGAAACGTTTATCCTAGAAGAGGTTAAAAAATTATAAAAGGAAATATTCCAAAAATATAAAGAAAAACAAGAGCAAGGAAACACAAGGATGAATGAGAAACTAGGTATATAACCTGAAAATAACCAAGAACAAGAAAGTAAAGGGAAAGGAGGGAAAAAATAGAGGAATAAATAATCTTTAGGAGTAAATACAAGCCATGGGAGAAATTCTAGTTAATACAGGAAGAGTAGTACCGCTCTCAGCAGTCTTCCACCAAACAACCCCACCTACCCAATGATAATTACATCTTGGAACATTAGGGGTCTTAACAACAAAGGTAAGCAGAGATACCTAGCAGAAAGTATTAAAAGAGAAAACCCCCAAATTATGCTACTACAAGAAACAAAAATAACAGGGGGGAAATGGAGGAGATTCTCAAAAAAATAAATCCTACTTATGAATGCATGAAAATCGATGCAAAAGGTAGTGCGGGAGGAATTGCAATCTTGTGGAACCCCGCAAAAGTTACTATTGACTACTAGATAGGAATGAAGAGGATCCTTTCAGGGAGATTCAGACTAATAGGCCCCTGAGACTGGTTCTTAGTCTCGGCAATTTACGGACCCCATACAACAGTGGAAAGATAGAACTTCCTCACACATCTACAATGGTTGGGAAACATGCACATAGAAAAATTATGGTTGATAGCGGGTGATTTTAATATGATTTCTTCAAATGAGGAAAAGAAGGGGGGACTCTAATGGGAGGATGCAAATATGGAAAGATTTAGGGAAACATAGTCAGCTCTAAAAATGATTGATATAAACACCGATAATGGAAAATTCACTTGGAATAACAAAAGAGGAGGTAGTAGGTAGATAGCTTCCAGGTTGGATAGGTTCCTAGCAAAATAACACTTTCTTGGGAAAGATGTATTTTATGAAGTGACAATCCTCCCATGCCAACGATCAGACCACTGGCCCATACAACTAGAAATGGCCATGAACAATCAAAATCAACACAGACCTTTCAGGTTCGAAGCCTTTTGGCTGTGAGAACCGACCTTCATAGAAAAAATGGAGAACTGGTGGCAAAGAATTGAGGCCAAAACAAAAGGAAGGAATAAGATGCACACACTCCAACTAAGTTTAAAGGAGCTAAAAGGAAAAATAAAGAAATGGAATAGAGAAGAATTTGGCAATATTCAAAAATACCAAGAAAAGCTTTAGATAGACATGAAAAGGATACAACAGAAAATAATAGAAGAAGGTAGAATAGAGGAACTAGCACAGGAAGGAGGGGTTCTAAACAGAGTGGAGGAAAGAATAAAATAGGAGGAAATTCTTTGGAGACAAAAGTCAAGAGTATAATGGCTGAAAGAGGGGGAAAGAAATACAAAATTCTTCCACAAAGCCATGCAACAGTACAGGCAACAGAATAGAATTTTTTCCCTAAGAGATAACCAAGGCAACAGGTTAACTTATAATGACGAATGGAAAGATAACTGATACAACACTTCCAAGGGATCCTAACAGAGATGCAAAGCAATAGAGAAGAGGAGATAGAAAAAATAAGTCAATACATTCTGAAAAAAGGTGAATCGAGAGAAAAACATGGCACTCCTAAGTGTAATTATTGAAAAAGATGTAGAGTCGAAGACAATGGAAAAGGACAAAGCCCCAGGACTAGATGGATACACAATAGAATTCTTTCAAGCAACTTGGAGTTTTATGAAGAAAGACATTGTAAGTGCAGTGGAAGAATCTAGATGCATGAAAAGGATGCACCCAGCATGGAACACAACCTTCCTAGCACTGATACTGAAGATAGAAAAGGCTGATGAACCTCAAGGTTTCAGACCAATAGCATTATGTAATGTAATATACAAAATCCTAGCCACCATAATGGTGAAAAGATTAAAATCAATACTTCCAAGATTGAATGCAGGAGATCAAATAGGGTTCGTGAAAGGGAGATACATAATGGATGGAGTCATAATTGCACAAGAAGTGATTCATTCATTGAAGAATTTGCAACACAAAGGAATGATGATCAAACTCGACTTAGCAAAAGATTATGACAAGCTAAGTTGGGAATACCTCCAAAGAATCCTAAAAGCTTATGGGTTCAATGATAAATGGATAGAATGGATAATGTCTATGATCTCCACTCCAAGCATGTCCATACTGTTAAATGGTACACCTACATAAACCTTCAAGCTATCCCGTGGCTTAGATAGGGGGACCCACTGTCACCATTCCTGTTCATAATAGTAGCGGATGATTTAGGTAGATTAATAAAAGCAAGAGAAAATAGTGGGAAACTAAAAGGCCTTAGATTATGGGGAGAAGAACTAACCATTACACATCAATAATTTGTAGATGATGTAATGATGTATAGTCAAGCCAATCTTAAGGAAGCAAAGAAACTACTAGAAATCCTTGAAGATTTTATAAAAGCATCGGGAAACAAGATAAATAAGGATAAAATAGAAATCTTATTTTTCAATACCCCAATGATTTCACAATCATTCCTAGCTAGAACAATGGGGTTCTGAATAGGGAAGTTCCCCACCAAATATCTGGGAGTGTAGTTGAGCGACAAGCAAAATAAAACAACAAATTGGGGAGGCCTGATAGGGAAATTTCAAAAATGAATGGACAACTAGACATTCAGAACATTGAACATACCAAGTCGCCTTATTCTCCTTAAGTCAGTCCTCCAAGCTATGCCAATATACCAAATGGCCAGTCAAGCTATCCCAAAAAATATATGCCACAAAATGGTAGAAATTTTCAAAAAACTCCTATGGCAAGGAACAAGCAAAACTAAAAAGTGGGTGCTGATCTCATGGAAATGGTTGAGAAAATCTTTAACAGAAGGAGGATTAGGCTTGCGTGATCCATATATATTAAACCAAGTAATGGGTGCAAAACTATGGTGGAGGTGGATTCAAGGAGGAGAAGACCTATGGAAAGTGTTATGGGAAAAGAAATATGAGATGGCAAGGTCCCCTAAAGGAAAACTATGAAGCCAATCAGAAAAGAAAGGCTCAACAATTTGGAACCTAGCAAGGTCAAATAGGGACCTGATAAGAGAACATGGTTTTTGGGAGATCAGGGAGGGTGACAAAGAAAACTTCTAGAGGGAGGCATGGCAACAGAGAGAAACCATCAACTAGCAACCTCAAGTCCAAGATATTCACAATTCACCACCCAAATGGAGGAAGATGCAACTCAGAACTATTGGCTGCCCGAAAAGGATGGATATTGGAGAAAATGGAAAATGAAAAATGATTGGCAAGAAGCACCAGAAACAGAACAATGGGTAAATTACAAAAAGGAAATGGAGAAAAGGAAAATTGTAGTCAAAGACGGTTCAAACATAATAAGGTGGGGAAAATGCATCAAATGAATGTTTACTATAACAAAAGGATATTACATAAAGGCCAGAAGAACCAGCAACCAAGACATCAAAAAATGGAATAGAATCTGGAAAATGAAAACATGGCCAAAGGTGGCGTTATTTACCTGGATACTATCCCACGGGCGAGCCTTAACCTAGGATCAATTGAGAAGGAAGGGGACGCATGGACCATTGCGTTGTGCACTATACCAGGAACGAGAAGAAATAATGGAGCACTTGACAAACTCCTGTAATGTCAACAATACTCTGTGTCAAAACCACCATCAACTCTTCAAGATTAGCGACAAAGAAATAGGCAGCCTAACTACAGCAGTAGAGAAATGGATGAGCAAAATGTACTGTAATATAATCTTGAACTGATCCTGGAATCTCTCCATAGGTTTCCTCCTATGGAACATATGGAAGGCAAGAAACCAATTGATATTCAGGGAAGACGAAAACTCTTAGAAGGAAATATGGAGTCAAACTATACAGAACATAAGAGAAGCCATCATCCTTGAGAAGTGGAACGACAAAGACTGGAAGATACACCCAATAGAGACTCGTATTCTAAACTGCTTACAACTCAAAAAGTGCCACTTGCATGGCAGAAAGAGAACATATGGCAGGTAAAGCAAGAGAAGAAGATTGTTATAGGAACCTGCCATAGGGATTCACAAAGCTAAAGATCGATGGCATGGAAAAAGGCAATCCAGGGGAAGCGGGCATAGGAGGGATATTCAGAGATGATGGAAGGAGAACCTGCTAGGTCTATGCGATGGACTGTGGAAATGCCTCAAATAACGAGGCAAAATTACATGCGCTGAATAGGGGGATAGAAATAGCTATCAAGGAAGGGTGTTAAAGCCTCCAGATAGAAGGAGACTCAATGCTCATTATAGAAACAATCAAACAACTACAGCAGGGATTTCCAGCAGAGAAATTGAGTCAAAGTTGGCGGACGACATGGATAATAACAGAAATAAGCTACCAATTGAGGAAGATACACCATATCTTCCCATGTGAGATGCAAAGGAAATTCTTTGGAAGATTACCTTGTGAATTGGGGATGTCGAAAAGGAGAGCAGTAACTAGACATGAGCGTGGAAGAGCTCCACCAAAAAGAGGATATGGAACAATTGCTCCAAATGATTGAACAAGATATGACGAGAGGGGAGAAGGACAAGCTCCAGAGTGAGCATCTAGAGAATCTGCCCGGATATGATGGGAGCAGAGAAGGACAAGAACAAATGCAAGAGGAAGAGTACAGGATAGAAGTGGAACAACACAGGATAGACGCAAGATCGAAGCTTAGTAGGATGACAAAGGGGGGCAGAGGAAGGACAACCCCTGAGAGTATGGGGACAGAGATGGAAAGGAATGGAAATGGAGAGGGCATGACAGCAAACCCGAGGATGGGCAACGAATTAATGCCAAGTGGCAGGGTAGAGTTAGCAATTTGATGGCAAGAGCAGCTGGGAGAGGAAAGACGTAATGAAGGATGGTGGACAAGACAGGAGGGCAGCATCCCAAGGTAGGAGGGAAGGGAGGCATGCCAAGGTGAAAACAAGAGGCAATGAAAAAGGGATAATGAATAAGGAAAAGGGGAAAGAGGCATTTTGCATGCAGATGAGAAAGAAGAAAGGTGGTGAGAATGAAAGAGTAGGCCGCCAGTGGGAGTAGAAGGAGGAAGCAAGGCGCAACACTGTAAAAGGGTATGTGATCTCTCTTGTAATTGCTCTAAAACATAGGTTAGGAATGTAGAATGGTATGCAGATCTAGTTTGATCATCTCAATTGTCATAGAAAGTTTAGGGGTTTGAAAGGAAATTATAGTAAAGAGTTCCTGGATGACATGGACAGAGAGAAAGTTAAGAGAAAGGGTGAGGAGCATGAGAGAAATGGGCTGCATGACCCAATTCCACTAGACCCCCACCTTAGAATAGAGACTCTAGTAAAACATAGTCCAGGGAAAGGAAGAATACATGCTACGTTGAATGACGGCAGAGGGGATAGGAAACCCCAGAATCCCTAGGGGCTAGATTTTCACCTTAATGTAAGGGGAGAAACCTTGGCTAGCCAAAACTTGGCTGGCCATGCTAAAAAACCCAAGCCAAGGGAAGGTCTCAGCAACCCTATGTGCACAAGGAGTGAACCCTTGAGGGAGAAAAGGTAAACAAACCAGAAGTGGGTTCTTTGCATGAACTGAGCTAAACAAAGTGAACATGGGTACCCTAAGACCAAAAGAACTATTACAGCCATAGCCATTTGATCTGATAATCCCCCTGTGAGTGACCTCAGTTAAATATTTTAAATGAAGGTATTACAGACTCATATGCTAGTGTGTGTGTCTATGTTATTTAAGCAATGGATCGATCAGACTGCCAATGCATAGACAATTGAATGAAATACAACAGATAAATATAGTAAGCAAATACAAGAACACAAGGAATTAATAAGGAGTTCACCCTATTCTCCAGGGCTACATCTATGGTCCAACTTCATTGGTGGCCTTATTTTATTGTGTTTCAAGTAGAGAATTACAATGAAAGACCTCGATATGAGTCACCTGAAAATAGATTTTCTTGGCAAGGTGGTTCTTAGATTCCCCAAGCCACTGGAGTGCGCAGACTTGTTTTCCTACCAGCTCTTTGACCTTCTGGTCTACAATGGAAAGAGCCCAATGTGGTGCTCTATACAGACAGATCCCATCTAAGATGGCTTGAATCCCTCAACCTCTCTGGTGCTCGATGTTACCTTTGGTCAGCTCGACCCTCTGTCCTCTTCTGCTTTTGCTTCACTGTATTTTCCCCTATGTTCTATCCTCCTCTTGGGATTCTCGTTCCTCTATCTCTCTCGCTGACTGACTGTCTCGGTTCATGGCTTTAAGTCATTCGTTTCCATGTTTGTTCAGTTCCTCTTCTGCCTCCGTCGAATTGCCTTCTGCAGTTGTGCTTGGAGTTCCCTAGCTTTGCATCATCATCGGCTCACAGGGAGTCGCCACATGTCCTCCTGTAATGCGCTAGCCTTCTTTGTTGGTTCGGTTCTTCAGTTACATCGTGGATGAAGTCTTCCTCCACTGTGGCCATCAAAACGGACTTCAAATCCTTCTAAATCACAGCTCATTCCTTCGTCGTTGATTCTGCTTCCCTCATCGAGCACGATCTCAACTGTCTGATCTGGGGCCTCCAGATCCGCCACCATACGGAAATTTCATGTGGTTGACTTGCTCGACCTTTGGTGCATGATCAACGATGGTTTTCTCTCTCCTCCACTCGCCATGCATCAATCGTTGAGTGGAATCGCTCCAATTTCTCCGAAACTGCTTACCGTTTGAGGGTGCCTCGATCAATACCACCGATTTTTCGAAGCGTGGGTCCCGCCTTATCCTTTAGCACTTTTTTCGCTTTTCACCCATGGTTCTCTAGCTCCCCATGCATCCCGAGTGCTCGGGACTTCTCCATTTCGTCCATTTCCGCCCAGCGATGCGTGATAAGCGCTAATTTCACATCAAACTCCACCTCTGTTTCTCGATCTAGGACTCCCGGGGGATAATTCAGCCTCCCGCGCAGTCTCCATGGGCCTCGGTCAACGTGCTTTGACCGAGGTCCTCATCGTTCCACACTGGCTGCCATTGCCACTGGTTCAGGGTATTTTTCATCACTGTTTTGGAATTTTTAGAAGTTTTTCTCGATTTGGTGTAGCCATGGCTTTGTTTAATCATTCTTTATGGATCCAATTTGGATCACCATTAAAAGTAGGGAAGGAAGACAAGGGACAAAAACTCATAAGGTGGGAAACCGAAGGATGGGAAACAAGAGGAGGGGGGGAAGAAAATCCATGGATAATAATGTAAACTTAAATGACATGACTAACATTTGTTTTCATTTTGTGATAGGTCTCACTTCAGCATAGGGCAAGACTGAGAACCAGAACAAAAAGCAATAGGAAAAGAGAGCTAAAGGCCAAGAGGAAAGAAGAATGGCCCCTAGGAGAAGTAAGAGGATGATCAAGAAAGATGAAGGCACCAACAGTAAGGGAAAGAAAAGGGATAGGAAGCCCGATGGAGAGCAAATGAAGAGGATTATAGACTCCTACATGGAAGGAAACCCAAAGGAGGTTAGAGACCAAATTTGGAGCTGGGAGCGAGATTTAAGAAAAAACCTCAGGGGCAGAGACTTACCCATGGAAGAATGGGAAGGAATGTTGCAGGACGTGGGGACAATAAATGGTAGGAAATCATTGTTTAAAATGACCCTGCAACAATAATGGATCATGAAACACGTCGTAGCCTAGGCTATGACTCTTCATTATGAACACATGGAAGGAGAATTTATAAACAAACAAGAAAGAAGCAAGGAGAAAGACCCAATCCGGGCATAAATTCTCAAAGACATTGCGACCATACAGATCCAGACCTACTGGAACAATCTAGAACTAGGTAGGATCAAGCAGACCCTGACAAAGATCAAATGGAAACTGAGACAGGGACACTAGCATCCAGGACCCAGGGTAAAGGCTTCAGGCCCTGGTGCAAAGGCTTCAGTTCAGATAGCATCCTCTAATGAGGATTAGTGTAGAGTCTGATATTTTGTCTTTGAACTCTGCTTTAGATGCAGGAAATAAGTATTTATGTTCTGATCTTTAGAAACAGTAGTAGAGATAATCAGTCTAGAAGTGGATGGATTCTCATGAACTTATTCAAATTTTGGGATGGTTTTAATGTTCACCAGTGGTCACCTTGTTTCCTTCGGGCAGGTGACTAACCAGAGGATTTGGATGTAAATTTTTTTTTAAAATTAAATACAGAGAGCTCTACAATGTTTACAAAAAAAAAAAAAAAAAAAAAAAAAAAACATCTTTCTTAAATTATATATGTAGTAAGAATTAATAATAACACATGAAGTGATCTTTGGATCTAGTAAATAAATATAATGTGTTTATGTGAATAATATGCAGCAGGTAATAAGAAGTAATTAACCTTTATCTTATAAATTTACAAGTTCATAAGGTTAAAAAAAATGAATAGGTATGTTATATAATGAGGTCTACGGTCTACCTCTAACCATGGGAGGCCACCACTTAGCTTCTTGGGTCTCATTGGTTTGGTTTTGTGGAGTGGTTGGTGGGTTTTATTATTTGGTGGTTTCTATTTAGTCGATGTGGGTGCATGGACTGGTCTTTGGTTGGAGTTGTTGGAGTTGGTCTCTGTTGAATTTTGGGGGTTAGTATTATGTGCGTGTCTTGCTGGTGGATAGTTTTTTTGTCTCTTTGGGTATCTCTTGGTATGGAATATGGCCTATCCTCAACTTCACTGTGGATGTTCCCTAGTGGTGATGGTGCTTGCTTCTTTCCCATCATGATGAGGTTGATGCATTACTAGGGAAATTAAGTTAGCTCCATGGTCTGATACTAAGCGGGGGATATGGACCTCAAGCTATGAGCCTGTGTGGTCATCTTGTAAACTAAAACCTTATCCATGTCCCATGGCTAATTAAGAGGAAAAATGGACATTAGTATTGTTTAAATTGGATCAATAGAATCAACTTTGTATAGATGAACATATGGATCTTCTTACTGCTTTCAACCACCTTCAGAGAGTTTAGTGGCACCTATGTGAACAATTGGTTGTTTTATGGGGTAGACATAATCACATCTTGGGAAAGGCATAAAGTTTGGAAACTTGGATGACACATCTCGAGGATCATGTTCATTGTGATAATCATCCTCCTATAACACCCACATCTAACATATACCCAAGTAACCGGCCAATTAGGGTAAATATGCGATGAAAGGCCACTATAATGGGATTCAACCTCCTAAGTCACCTTAGCCAAGTGGAATCGATGGAAACACACCACACAAACTTTCCGTATCAGTAACAAAACTCCCAGGAGCCATCCCAACCACTCAGGTAACCAACACCTATGACCAACTAAAGTTTTAATGCATCAAATCCTTGGATGCTCCCTTGATATGGACAAGGGTGCATCTCTAAGACTCCAAAAGCTCCCACAACAAGGGCAAGGGAGCTTCTAGGGACTATTTTCCCCAGTGGTGTGCTTGCGACCTTGAGATTTGTGCCACTTTTTGAAGCCTAGAGCCCAAGTCACTTCCCAGAACTTAATGACACCTTCAGAAATCAATTTACATAATAGAAAAATGATACATTTGTAAAATATTGATAAGGAGTAGACTGGACCCCTACTAGCCATGGTAGGAATCTCATCAAACATGTCAGAAACATGAAATCTATAAGTCTCAATAGCATAATTGAGTATAGGGGTCTCATACTTATCTGAGAATCACTAAGAAGCATTGATGCCTCAACTTATTAGATGCAATTTCATCTATTAGGCCATTGATACATTGTACATTCATTTACAAGTAAAAATATGATGAGAGACATACATAGCCATGATCACAATATGTGTTCACAACTAGAAATAACAACATAAATACCAAAGAAATGAAAACCATATAATCCACATATAAACCAGTATAATACTCATGAAATAGCAAGGAGAAATAACCTCATATTAATGATGGAAAGGCCAACCAAGTTTTGGATTTCCACGAACCACCCGACCATAGATTGGATGAACCAAATCTTTCTTTCATCCAATCACCCTCATGCCATATTAAAAGCATGAATGTGGGACATAAAACCAAATTTAACTAGGACTACCCGAGGCTACACCACCTCACCTTCATCAATAGAACCAGGCTTTACCGGAATCCATCTTGGATCACTAGGCCATAAAACCAGCATGGATTCGATCAGATTTCTCCACCTACACCATGAGTAATTTCCCCGTCTCCTAGTCTCTAGGCCTTACCACAATCCACACTAGATCACTAGGCCCTAACCAAGACTCCAACCTCTAAGCTTTACCATATATCCCGTCATTCACCGACATGGATTCCTAGGCCTAATCAAGAGCAACGACCTCTAGGATTTACCATATAACCCACCATTAATCGGTGAAGGATTCCTAGGCCCATGAGGCACACAATACTTAGCTTTACCACAAGCCAAATTTCGGTTCATGGGTCACTAGGCTAGTGGCTTTATCAGAATCCACAATATGGTTTAAGGATCACTACGCCATGTAATCTTTCTTTCGAAGATCCACCTCACTCAGCTTCAAATCCATCTGACAATCCAGCTCAACCAAAACTTGAGAACCATATCACACTATGACTATCCAAAAATGACAAGGCCAGGTTGAAAAGCATTTTCACACCTGGAAAACCCATGCCATGACAACAAAGAACCACATGCAATACTATGAATGTCAAATCAAGAAAGGAAATCTCACAAGAAAAAATATACCTACAAATAATACTATTGTAGTCGCTTGATCTTGCTCTTCCTTGCTCCTTCCTTTCCCTTTCCTTTTGTGCGTTTCTTGATCCAATGTCAAAGTGCTCCAAGAAAACTCTGAATGAAAGAGAGAGTGAGAATAATGACAGAGCTCCAAAACTAAACTGATAAAAGGTATCAATTGATGCTCAGAAGCATTTTTAATAATGAGATCTCTATTTTCTTCATTTTCCTCCTCACATGCAACCTGCGACCTTTCACTTTCATTTTCTCCTAATTTCCATTATTTTCATAAATAAATTGCCAAAAATGACATTTTGTATTTGGAAAGCCTTTGCTATTGTCTATGTCAATTTCCTTAGCCATAATAAAGCAATGAACACCCACACAGGGATGTCTTGCACAACATTTAGCTTGGAATAAGTGTCCCGTCAACTGTGGTTATCATTTTGCCTTTATTAACTTTTATTACATGGAATGTTCACCAAGGTTGTTACACCTCCCCTGTGTCCTTTTGTTTTTACTTATTTTCTGGCAGTTATGACCTTTGAATCTTTGGTTTTCTTAGGTAAACATTTTGTGGTCTACATGAATCTCTCTTTCTTTGGTGGCCAATAAATCTAGGAGTGAGGCAACATCTTAAGGAAACATATTGTAAATTTTAACATTTTAAATTAATAGAAGTCCTAAATTTATTATATATATATATATAATCAATTATTTGAAAAGCTTATACGTTAAACTAGTTAAAATGAAAAGTAAATTATAAGTACAAGTCTTATATCCCTAATCATATGTTAGGGACCATGATTCACCTAGAAATTTTATAATAGTAACTATTGAAATTTTCATGTGTCATACCAACCTAACCTCTAATTAAAAAAAAAATATCTCATGATACTAATTTAAAAATCTATTTATATATAAAATAAATAAATAAATAAATTTAATATAAATTTTATTTGATTTTTTATTAAAATAATTCTATTAAATATATTTCTTTTAATAAATTTTGTTCATGATTTTAACACTAAATTGCAAGATATTAATTTTTATTCTTGTTTTTCTTCGATCACATTACAAAGTTGAATTAAGATTGACATACATGGACGCAGATAAAACCCACTATTAACTCTACCATACAACTGAAAAAGCTAAATATGGTATTTTAGCCCCCTCACTTTTTGATACCAGGATATTTTTCAAAAGATATATCATGTTACAAATTGCCAAATGATATTGAAAACACCATCGATATATATTAATCGATGGTATCATTGCCATGACCATGCATTATAACATCAACGTTACATATTCAGTTGGGTAATTTGCTGGGATTCTGAGACATCCTGATAACGTACCCCTAATTAAAATTCAGACCAGCGTTCAGCCCAGTCTGAAACCTGTTTGCTGATACAACGAGTTTTCGAATTCAGAGCCAGCATTCATTTAATACGCGAACCACGAAACTTTGCAGTTCCAACACTTCCGGCCATAATTGTATCTTTTGTAGAATTAAAATCATTGTACAACCGGCAGAACAGACCTGCCACAATTTAACTGTCAATCCATGGAAACATTAAAGGAAATTTAACGTGGAGATGAAACAATTCGAAGTTGAGCCGAAGAAAAGCAGATAAATCCTCTTTTTTTCTTACGTAAAAAACGTTTGACTGTGTTACTGAATGACAAATGCATTATTACGGATGGTGTCACTGATTGGTACAGGCTACGCAGTAATATCATCAGATTGATTCCGGCAGCAGCAGACAACAGACTACAATTATTTCACAAGGACAAAGACGATTCGTCGTGATCCGTGCAGCAAGATCACTGAGGCTACACATCGGCAAGCCAGTGAAGGATGACGCTGCATGCCATCTGTGTCGCCCTACCAATGCACATTTATCCATGGCTCTCTTTCGACATTCTGAAATTATACGGCCAAATATCCAGGTGTCTTGCTTAGAGTAGGTTTTTAACAGTATTTGTGAGTTGATAGCGATATTTTTTTTAATATTTTTTTTAATGTATTTCATAATAATTGATATTGGTGGTTGTTCACATTTATTAAAATTAATATAGTCTATCATACTTAACTAAAAGTTTTTTATATTTTATTATATTTTATTTTTAAAATATTATATTAGTCTATCACATTTAGAAGTTCTCAATCATATATAGTTTGTTGATTTAAAAGTCAGAAAATTGTAATGTCGTAAATATTTTGAAAAAATGAACATATAAAAAGTTGGTAGTTGTGGTAAATATTTTGAAAAAAAAAAAGTATGCAAGTAAGAATTATGCAATCCAAACTAAAATGTCAACTCTTTTAATTTGACAAATGATGTCCTTTAAAATATTTTTAATAATAATTATAAATACTGAAGTGTCAAACTCTCTTAATATGACAAATTGATGTCCTTAAAATATTTTTAGTAATAATTATAAATTGAACATTAATATTTATGTTAAAATAGTTATAAATAAAAGACTAATATTTATGTTAAAATTGTCATGCACTTTTTATATTTTTTTGTTAAATTGTTTATTTAAAATATTGTGATATTGAGAAGTGTTATATCAAATGAGTTATGGTTTTTTTGGGTATTGGTATTGATAAGCCATGGTATTGGGTTATAATATTGGTTATTAAGCTAGTGAAGTATGACCTTGCAAGTTATATGTGCTTCATGCACATTCATTAATAGATCTCTTTGGACCTTCTGAAATTATATGGATATTTTCTTTGAATATTTTTTTTTTAATTTCAATGTAATTTACAAAAATACCACTTGCATGGTATGGATGTAACATTTTAAAATATTTTTAGTAATAACTATAAATCAAAGATTATG
>APFE031404749.1:27317-67164 GCA_000404065.3 Pinus taeda | reverse complement strand
CCAAACTTATTTATATTTTAAAAATCTCCATGGTAAAGAGAGGCTAAGTCTTCATAAAAAAAATATTGTTGCATGTTTTATATTGATAATTTGTATAATTAGGTAAGTGTTTTGATGTCTATCAAGATTTGCCAATGGTTTATTTTATATAATTCTGGTAGTTTTAAATGTTGTTATTTTTTACTTTTACTGCTTTCTTTCTTATAATGAAAATATTTCTATGGAGAGAGATTGAGAGGCACATTCTATAACCTGTTGTGAGGGCAATGTGTGATTCTATCTATTCTCAACCTCAAGGATACATGTCATTTTCAAAATAAAAACAAAATATTCTTTAAATTAAAAAATAATGTCAACTATAACAAAAGTAAGAAGTAAAAAATGAATACAGGTATTTGGTTAGTCCTAATTAACACTAGGACAAAAATGTAGTCCTAGTGTAATTTTTTTGGTTATTTATAGGTAAAAATATTTCTCACTCTCAATTTAAATAAAATATGAATCTCACATTTTGCAAAGTACTTCATAACATGATGATTTCCAATTGAAATGACCACTAGGAGCTATATTTTCGTATTGCAATACAAAACCTCCATCTTAACTAATTTTTTGTAATTTCAACTTTAGAGAGAAACATACGTTGGGATATTGGAGAAATTTAGAAGGTTCTCCTAAATATAGTGTTTCATTGATTGTTTTCCTAATTAGTCTTATATTTTTCTTTAGTTTATATATTGTAGGAATTGGTTCACTAGATTGTAATCCTATAGAGGTAAGTTAACGTGGCTTGGTGAATGAAAGTGAGTGTTGTAGTACAGTCGTGATTGTCTCACTAGAGAGTTGCATCCCTTCCTTAATTTTGTCTTTAATTTTCTAAGTTGGTATCAAATCATGGTTACAACGTTTTCCTAATTAGTCTTATATTTTTCTTTAGTTTATATATTGTAGGAATTGGTTCACTAGATTGTAATCCTATAGAGGTAAGTTAACGTGGCTTGGTGAATGAAAGTGAGTGTTGTAGTACAGTCGTGATTGTCTCACTAGAGAGTTGCATCCCTTCCTTAATTTTGTCTTTAATTTTCTAAGTTGGTATCAAATCATGGTTACAACATTGAGGGTTGTCAAGCTGGAGCAATTGAAGGGACGAGTTGAGTGTGACTGGTGTGAATATTGCATGTGAAATAATGTGGCTATCAAGGGTGTATTTTTTGTGTGGAGAAAGATGTGAATAAATTAGTGTGTCATAGAATTGTTGTTAGTTTGTCTAAAGAGTCGAGCATTGTGCCTCTCCTAGAGCTTTGCACATAAGGAGTCGAATCTAGTGTGTGCTCGAGCTTGGCACAATGGAGTTGTGGCTATGAGCCATTTATTGGTAAATTTGTTTTGAAGAATCCATTAGAATGTGTGGAAGTGTGGAGACTAGGTTTAAAGACTCAACCTATGCACAGTGCATTAGACAAAGCTAAGCTACCATTATTGTGAGGGTAAGCATGTTCAACCACATGACAAAGTTGATTGTTGAGTTCCTATTGTAGCAGGCTACTTGTGTGTGTTACTTGGAGACCATGTTGCATGTGGGAAAGAGCACTAGAGTTATTAGATGTGCACTAAAAGAAAAAAAATTGAGTCATGCAAAATTTCAAAAACTGCCAAGGATTACTTCTTGTATTAATCAGTCATGGAAAAATGTAAAGGATCATCATTTTTGCAATAAAGCATCTTAGTGTTTTGGTTAGAAAAGTTTGTAATCTGAGCGAAATTTAATGAAAAGGTGGTGATATTGGTAGAATGATTGTTGTTGATATTGAAAGTTGCTAGTTGATGAGTTGGAGCTACTATAATATTGCATAAGCCCGATTTTATTTTTCTTAAGCTATTTATACATCATTTTAAATAGTTAATCCTTTTGTATGGGCTTAATTAATGTTAATTGATTTAAAAGTTAGAAAATTTTCTACTTTGAGATGGCTAATCCTTTAGAAAAAAACAAACATAAATGAAACAACCAAGTTTGATGGCATCAATTACGTAATGGAAAGTTTAAAATGTAGAAATTAATGGGAGGATAAAATTCCTGGTCAATAGAATGTGATGATAAAGTGAATTCAGGGCAGTTGCAAGATCTACAACTACATCAATTGAAGATTGGGAGAAGTGTGGGACTAAGGAAAAAGTGTTGTTCTGAATGTTTGTAAAGAAAACGTCATACCACATACAAGGGACTACAAGACATCGATCGAGACATGGAAAATGCTCAAGGATTTGTATGAATCAAAGAATACAAATCAACTCTTGTCCTTATCGAGTAACTTGATCTTTACTAAAATGGAAGAAAATGAAAGAATTAATAATTGTATTTCAAGAATTAAGGACTTTAAAGATACACTTGGAGATATAGGTGAAGCAATAACTAGTGTTGTCCTAGTCACTCTAACCTTAAATGGAATGTTATATAAGTATTAGATCTTCATCGCAAGCCTTATAACATAGGATAAAGCTACAACTTATGATTAGCCTAAGGGTATATTCATGTAGGAAGAAGAAACTTGGTAGAGGAAACTTAAACCTCAATGTTATAATTTGGAACTAATGGTGAAAAGGAAACCAAATTTCAAAAGGAAGCCCCCGTAAGGTAATAAAGGAGAAAGGCACCAAAAGGAAAGTCATCATTTGGTAAGCCACCGTTTGCAGAATTAAAACTAGGTATAAAATTTCCAAAGGTTCATCTTGATTTTACTATTGTGGCAAGTTTGTACACTATTCTAGAGATTGCATGAAAAGGGAAAACCATGAGTCGAAATATAGAAATATAAGGCAAACTAGTAATTTTGTTGATAGAGGAGAAATAATGAATGATGGCATGAAAGAAATTAGATTAATTTTTATATTTGTTGCATTATCTACTAAAATATATAATCTAGACACTTGGTTTATTGATTCTGAAGCATTCATCCATTTTCATGTAGTAATCACTGGTTTGTGAACTTTCATGAAACTATCAATGGTACGAATATATCTTGGAGATGATCATGCACACGAAATTAAAGGTATGGTGATGTATATGTGACATTAACTAATGATCATTCTAAACCAATTCACAGCATGATGTCTATACCTGATATCAAGAAGAATTTAATCTCAATTTCTACTCAATTTCTACTATAACAAATCATGGCTTGAAAGTTGAATTTGTAAATTCACGTTGTGTGGTGAAATACATGTAGGAGCACTTCAATGTCATTGCAATAGGAGTTACAATTGGAGATATATATAAGCTCAATCTCATTAGAGAATTTTTTAAGTCTAAAATGGGCCTCAAAAAAAAATGTACAACCAAAATCAAACTTATAAGAACCAATATGATTCAAGATGATATTTTCAACCACGACGGATGATTCCCCATTTTTGGAGTTAAAATATAATAATAATAATAATAATAATAATAATTAAAAATTAAAAAGCTAGTTTTTCAACTCAAATTTTCAACTTATCTCCCTATGGTTTTACTCAAATTTTGAGTAGGAGCACATATTGGAGGTGGAATTTAATTCCTTGTCCAAGAAGTACCCATGTTGCATACTTTTGATGGCCCCTGCTAAACGAAAAGTTTGATTGCAATAATGTTTTCTCACGTATTTATTATTTTTTGTGTAGCAGGGTCAATCAAAAGTATGAAGCATGGATACTCCTTGGATGAGGAATTAATTTTTTCATAAATGAGTGCTCCCATGGGAAATTTAACTAAAATTGTAGGGAGATAAGTTGAAAAACTAGTTTTTATTTCTTTCTCTCTAAAATTTGATGATGTCATCTAATATTGTTTTATTATTCCACTATTATTTTATAATATTCCTTAGGAGGCTTATTTTATACCTCAAAATTTCTTTAATGGAAAACCAAAATCCATCAATCATTGGCATCCATAACCAAGGCAACAAAATATCTTTGGCTTCAAAGGTATGGCCACATTAATTATCATCATCTATTACTCCTTCAAAGACAAGGAATGGTAGAAGGGCTTCCAATAATTAGGAATGAATATATTGCATATCAATGGCGTGCATTATGAAAGAGTTCTCTACTCATACAGATAAAAGGAAAAGGGGTGTTTTAGAACTTCTACATATAGATGTATGCAAACCTATGGAGACTAGATCATTAGGTGGAGCATATTACTTCTTGATATTTATTGATTATTGTATGAAATATACATGGGTATACTTCATGAGGAAGAAGAGTGGTTTATTTGAGTATTTTACGGAGTTCAAAAATATGGCTGAAAAATAAACATGAAAATACATCAAGATCCACCAATCAGATCAAGGGGGAGAATATATTTCAAATGAATTCATCAAGTATTATGACTACCAAAGAATTGTAAAATAATACATAGTATCATATGCTCCACACCAGAATGAATTAGCTAAAAGGAAGAACATAATGGTGGTAAATATGCATGTGGCATGTTAAAAGTTAAGAACATTACTAATGCTTTTTATGTCAAAGCTATTAACACTATTGTTTACTTCAAAAATTGAAGTCCAACTAAAATTGTATATTGTAGGACTATTTTTCAAGAATTTTATGGTTATAAACCAATAGTAATCCATATGAGAATCTTCAGTAGCAAATAATTCTCTCATGTTCTCAAAGAATATGGGCAAAAACTTGATGAAAAACCATCAAGTGTATTTTCATAGGTTATTGTTGTGATCATAAATATTATAAGTTGTTTGATCCTTTCACACATAAAATATCTACAAGTAGAGATGTATTACTTCATGAGCTTCGAGATGAAGGATGTAAGAATGACACGTATGATGCATGGGATATCCCTTATTCGTACGGTGATGTCAATGACGAATCAAATGATAAGTAGGAAAGGAGAGAGGATGAAGAATCTAGTGATATGGACACTTAGAGTAGCCACAACACACTAAGAGGAAGAGATGATTCACTGAGAAGTAGGAGAAGAGATGAAGGTAGTGAAGTGCCAAGAAGGTCATCACGTTAAAATCAACCACCAGTAGGATTTAAATATTATTCTCTAATGACATTGTGAATGTCATAGAAACATTGAATTTCAAAGTATATAATGAGCATAAAGAGTGGAGAGATGGAAAAAAAGAATATTATGAGTCTATAATGAAGAATGATACTTGGGAATTAACATAATTTCCTAAAAATAAGGTACCCAAAGGATCCAAATGGTTGTTCAAAAATAGATTTAAAGCTAATCAAAGTATAGATAAATATGGTGAGGTTAGCTGCAAAAGGAAACTCACAAAAAGAGATAATTGATTATGAAGAAACTTTCACACTTGTAGCTAATTTAGATAAAATTAGATTGATGATTTATTTAGATACAAAACACAAGTGGAAATTACATTAGCTATATGTTAAGTCTTCCTTTCTCAAAGGGGAACTAAAAGAAGAAGTATATCTTGATGTACCAGAAGGGTTTGTTAAAAATGGTCAAGAGCACGTTCTTTGCAAGTTAAAGAAAATTTTATATGGATGAAATACAAACTAATACCATGGTGTGTGAAGATTGATTCTTTCTTTCAAAGGTTTTATGAAGAGAAAAAGTGACCCTAATTTGTATATTAATCTAGATTAAAAGGGGTATGTTACTATGATTTCCTTGTATGTTGATAATATAATTATAACAGGAAATGCTTCTAAGTTAATTGATTTATGGGAGAGTTGTTCCAGGAGTTTGAAATCTTCTTTGCAAGTTAAAGAAAATTTTATATGGATGAAATACAAACTAATACCATGGTGTGTGAAGATTGATTCTTTCTTTCTTCAGAAAGGTTTTATGAAGAGAAAAAGTGACCCTAATTTGTATATTAATCTAGATTAAAAGGGGCTTGTTACTATGATTTCCATGTATGTTGATAATATAATTATAAAAGGAAATGTTTCTAAGTTAATTGATTTATGGGAGAGTTGTTCCAGGAGTTTGAAATGAAATACCTTGACTAATTTTATTATTTCTTAGGTAACGAAATATGGAGAGAAAGTGGATAGACATTGGTTACACAGAGTAAGTATACTAGGAAGTTACTAAAAAATTTCAAAATGGACCAATGTATGGCAGTATCAATACCATTTGAATATAATGCCAAACTCTACAATAATGAAGAGAGAAAGTCACTCATATAGTTAAGATGAATCTATCCTAGTTATTATTATTTGTTTTCTAAAGGAATCTACAAATGTGATAGCCTTGCCAAATGAGCCACTCCAGTAGACACTATAGTTAAATACTCATTATACAAAGTAAATATATATAAGTTAATATATTATAAAAGAGAATAAGTTTAATTATTTTAATTAAAAGAGGATAATAGTGAAGATCATTTTTTTTTAGTTATTTGGGTGAATAATTATCATCCTCCTACTTAAATTGAAATTTGTCAAGTGACATGTTGAGCTCAAGTAGAGTATATTTCTAAGTTGAGTATCTTGTTTTTGCTTATGAGTTGGGGAATAAAATATTTTGTTACATAAAAAAACATATTTCTAAGTTAAATATCTTGTTTTTAGTTATAAAATATTTTATTACATAAACAACATATTTCTGAGTTGAATATCTTGTCTTTGGTTATGAGCGGAAGAATAAAATACTTTGTTACGTTAAAGAAAACTGAAAGACAAATTAAAAAGAGAGACAAAAAACAAGAAAACACTATACATGCAAAATTTTACATAGATTAAAAAATTATTTACAAAATTATTCTTAATTAACGAACATAAAACCAACCTACAAGTTTTTCTTAGTTAATAAAGATAAAACCAACCTACATCCATCTCTGGATTTTCCAAGCATTCAGAGGGATCAAGAGCTTTAATTTCTTTTCACTTTAGAAGAGCTTTGCCTCTCAAGAAATTTAACCCTTATAGGTATTTTATAGATCCATAGTTGTGGTGGATTCAGACTGGTTTAATTATTATTTATAATTAATTATAAATATAAATATATATAATTATTAATTTTTGTCTTTTGTTTATTTTGTTTTAATTAATTTTATTTTATTTTTTATCGAGTCAAAAATGTTAAAAATTACAACATCGTAACACCCTCTGTTATTGTAAATATATGTTGAGTTACATTTGTTCACTTTTACTTCTTAAAGACTTAAGAACTTATGAGTAGAAAATCCTAAATAAAATTGTTTAGCCAAACAATTGAAATTCATTTACCTCTCCCTCCATTGAGATAAAATGTTATCTCAAGGAAGGAAAGGGAAAAAGTTGAGGCATCTTGGAATAAGGGAGAAAGAATTGAATACCTTCACATGACCTTGTGAAGGTGATATAGAAGGTGATATAAGATGCTTCCTGTGAAGTGTTCTTGAGCTAGACAGAGAGCTAGTGGAAGCATCAAGATTGATATGAATCTATGAGTTTTGGGTTTGAACTTGGGATCTTGTTACCTATGAACTTCCCCTATTGCGGTTACTAACAAATAGTTATTCTGGTATAGTTATTCTGGTACTATGGCTGGGGGGAGAGAATAATATGTGATTTGCATTCTCGTGGTTGGAAGGTTGTGGTCTTTCAGGTGAAATTTCCAGTTAACTCAGCACTATAGGTAAGTATTTACAGTAAATTCTCGTTAATGTGATAATGCATTTGCGAATAGTTATTCTCGTTTACAAAATAAGAGAAGTAACTCAGCACTATAGATAAGTATTTACAGTAAATTCTCGTTAATGTGATAATGTGTTTGCGAATAGTTATTCTTGTTTACAAAATAAGAGAATGAGAATAATGTATTTGTGAATCATTATCCTTGACTTGAAATAATAGAATAGTTTTGTGAATAAAGTATCTAAATGACTATTATTTTCTTGAATTAATTTAAAAAAAGTAACTGCAAATTTTCTAGAATTAATTTAAAGAAAGTAACTGCAGAGGAAGTACGCGTGGACAATGTTTTTTGGAACTGAAAATTACTGTTAAAAGGATTGCTGGAAAGTATGATTGAAAACCCTTCAAAGTAAATTCTATACATCTTGAGACTGCAGTAAGTTTTTGGTATAATAGTTTAAAAGGAAAAGGACTTAACTGTTGCCTAATATCAGGAGTAGAACAAATAAGAGGAAACAAACTTTAACTTCAAAAAGGGCAGTCATACCCTTTCATTATTAGACGGGTTCTTAGAAAGATGTTGGTCACGACCAGGTTAGCACCCTAGCTAGGTCGGATATAACCAGCCACCTTAGCACAGTCCCGACCGGACACAATTGTAGATCTAACCGTGGAAATTATAACATGATCCTTTGTAAACATTGTAATTAAAAATAAATATTAATTGTGAAAATTATGGCTTGAACCCTTGTAAACATTCATAAAAACAAATACATATTGAAATTAATATCAAGCTTACACTTGCACAATTAACACACAATTAACACATTCCAGTAAAATAAAAGGGAAATTCCCATATCAGAGAAATGTCACTCCAAGTAAAACCCAAAATATTAATGGACATTAAATAAATATGTAGAAAGGACACTTCATGTTTTGTCGAAGCTTCGTTACTAATTAAATATATATACAAAATAAATCAATTCTCAAAATTTCAAAACCTAAGAAGGGCAACCGAAATAGTAATATTATTTACAAAAACCATAACTACATAAACTAGCTCGAGACATTAAGGGCTATGCCCTATAACGAAAATTGAAATCATGTAATTCCTCCAAGAATGAGGTAACACAAACCATAAAATGTAAAAACTTCAGAAGCGAGCTAGTGTCGTAGCCATTATAAGTTAGAAACAAGCTCTGGATAAGGGCAGAGGATAACTCGTGCACGTGAGAATGAAAAATTGTGTAAGGCCAGTATGCGGAAATCACCAATTTTTCCATCATAGTAGAATAGTCGACAATTCAACAAGGAGTGGGTTGAAGATCCTACCTGTCAATAAACAAAATAAATTCAGGCACATAAATAAATACCTTCCAATCCTTACCTAATTCAACAAGGAGTGGGTTGAAGATCCTACCTGTGAATAAACAAAATAAATTCATGCACATAAATAAATACCTTCCAATCCTTACCTAGTGACTCCCCAACACCGAGCTCAGAGACTGCTGTGAAATGGAAACCGAGAAGATTGGTTAGGAGCCAAACCTGTTTAACCCTAGCAAGTTATGGAAAATTTAGCGCAACTATGAGTTGCAAGTGCTTTTACCTGAGAGCTGAAGTGGGAACCAAAAGCCTCATGATCTGGCCTACCCCGGCCACCTGGAGCATTGTCGAACTAGCGCACCTGAAACAACAGGGGAAAACTTAGTCCCACTATAAAACAATGAAGAAAACAAATCAAATATAATAAGAAGATTCAATGTGATTCACCTGACGGAAGAGCTTGGAGAAATTGTGACACAGAGAGGGTTGGTTACAGAGGCCTCCCGACAACCTGTGACATGCAAATGACCCGAGGAGTATGGGAAAAAACCGGGTGGTTTCAATGTAACCGTTCGAAAAAAAACAGAGTTGTTGGATTAAAACCCTACTTGAACAACAATTGGATAGTGGATGATCTTTGGTGTTGGAGAAACTTTTATCGATTGAATGCACCTCAAATCTAGTGCTCTCCTCAATGACATAACACTTGACATGATGGAGTCATAAAAACAAAAGTAAGAAACCATCAAGTAGTTCCCCCAAGATATCAATCAAAATAGGAACATTTTCTTAGCATATGTATATTGCTTCTATATATAAACTGTGTAAATAGAGAAACCATGTGTTTCCCAAGCATTGGGCTTGAGTCGTGACCTTATGTATTTCCATAAAATCTTAAAAGCTACTAGGTAATACCTGGTCTATTATTACGTTGTAAAGTTCCTTAGTTAAGGAGAGTGTAATTGGGGAAATTTGTCACGATGATGTTCTTTACTATATAAAGTAAATACAAAGAATTTATGTTTAGTACAAGATTTTATAGGTGGTATTAGAGCCATAGTTTCAATACTGTACCCTATTTGGGAAACTGGAGTAATAACAAAGTGTGTTAATTTGCACAGAGAGGGAAACAAGATGAGGAGGGGAGCTCAAAGTTTACCCCCAATAGGTCCAACTATGGGATCTGGTCCTATAACAATCATAGAGGCGAACCCTAAAATGTGGGTACCATTGGGCGAAGGACACCAAAACCCAATAACAGTGCTCTTGGAAATTGTTCAACAACTAAAGTCTGAAATGGCTTATTTGAGAACCAATAATGAAAAGTTGATGGAGGGCCAAGAATGAATTATGAAGAGTCTCTGAAAAAGGTAGAATCATAGGAATTCTATACCCAATCCTGACAATGGAGCCAGAGATGATGAACCTAGACAAAGAAATGATAACATGCCAAAAGGAAGCCATACCCAAAGAGTCGAAGGATATAGGGATGATAATGAGGAGTAATTTAGCAATTTCTTTGATCAAAGGAAAACAAGAAGAAGAAAACCAAATTGCAAGGGGAGTTCAAAAAGATAAAACCCCCGATATTTGACAGAGAGGTGGAAGAAGTTGTGGAATACTGGATTATAAATATAAATAAATACATTCAAATCTACGAGTATCATAATAACTTTAAGGCCAAGCTATCTATTTACCAACTTCAAGGAAAGGTCACCTTATGGAGGGAAGAAATAATGATAGTGTAAGGGATTGAGGAGGAGGAGGTGACTTGGGACAAGTTCCAGAAGAATTTAAAAATACATATCTGACAGAATGTTTTTATGATGAAAATCCAAAAGAGTTTCATGACATAAAGCTGGGACAACTAACTATGTATGAATTTTTGACCAAGTTTACATCCTTGGTAAGTTACGTTCCATATATATGTGAGGACAAAGCTAGAGTCCAATGCTCTGTTAGTAGTTTGTCTGCATTTATTAAGGAAAGGTTATAATTTGATAACCCTGGAAAAATGGATGAGGCAATTTGAAAGGATCAGATTTTCCACCATCAAATGAGGTAAAAAGGTGAAGGTAGTAAGAACTAGCCAAATAGAAAGGGGCAGAAAATTTTAAAAATACTAGAAATATAGGCATTGCTAATTTTAAGGGTGCATATAAAGGTCAGCAAAATCGACATTCTGGAAAAAATTAGTAGAAAAATAAATTACAAAATGATCCCAAACAAGTAGAAGTATCAATCAATCCAAAACCTTGTTAATCATAAAAAACCCCTTACAGTGTTAGGGTTGTGGGGAACTCCATTACTATAAAAATTGCCCCCATCGTACAAGACTAGAGAAAGTTGCTAACATACAAGAAGGTTCTACAATTGGTGAGGTGGTGAGAAGCATACAAGGGATCAACGCTGCTTTGGAAGACCATCAAGAGGATTATCAGCCTACCATGATAGAATTGGAGGGTAAGTTATTTAACCAAACTATATCTATTTTAGTAGATTTTGGAGAACATTTAAGTCATATTAGTCCTAGGGTAGTAGAAAGGTGTCATTTACAAACTCATAAATTAAAAAATCCATGGTTGTTACAATTCGCTACTTGAGCAAAAAGATGAGTGACTGCTAAGGTACCATATTTTTTTTTGTCGAAATAAGAAGAAAACAAATTAGTGTCAATTTAAATGTGCTGACCCTAGGATCTTATGATATGCTAAATGGGATGGACTAGTTAGAAGGGAATTGGTCCTTGTTTAATTATAAATAAATATATCTTAGTTTCCTCATGAAAGATGGTATTGTGCAAGGAATCTAAGGAGTTGAAAAGCCATGATAATTACATCCTATTACTGCCTCACAATTAGGAAAATGTGTCAGAAAGGGTTGTCTCATATATGTTATCTAGGTCAGGTATTCTAATGCTAAGGAAAAAATAGGTACCTTAGAAAGTATACCAGTCATTCAAGACATTGTTGATGTGTTCTCTAAGAACATCCCAAGATTGCCCCGAAAACGGGATATTAACTTCACGATAGAGTTTGTTCCTGGAGATGTCCTAGTGGAAAAATTTCCCTACTATATGAGCATACCTATGTTAACAGAGCTCAAGATGCAATTATAAGAATTGCTTGACAAATGGTACATATGCCCAAGCGTGTCATCTTAGGAAGCTCTGACACTAATTGTAAGGAAAAAGGATGACACTTTAAGACTTTGCATTGATTATAGGTAGCTAAACAGGTTGACCATCAAGGATAAGTATTTGTTTCCTTGATTCAATGATTTATTCAATCAAGTTAAAGGCACTACAGTCTTCTCTAAGATTGATTTGTGATCTGGTTACCATCAAATCGGAGTAGGAGAAGAAGACATTTGTGAGACAATGTTCAGAACTTGTTATGGTCATTACGAGTTTTATGTCTTTCCATTTGGACTTACCAATGCGGCAATGACATTCATGAGTTTGATACATGGTAATTTTCTTCCATTTTTAGAAAACAATATCTTCATATTTGTAGATGATATTATGGTTTATTCTAGAAATATAGAAGAACATAAATAACATGTACAGATAGAACTGTGAGTTTTATGGGAACATCAGTAATATGCTAAATTTAGCAAATTCCATTTCTATAAAAATAAAATCCAATACTTGGGGCACATAATTTCAGCAGAAGGTATAGTTGTTGACTCCGAAAAGATCAAAACCATTATGTAATGGCTCATACCCAAAAACTTTGTAAATATACAATATTTTATGGGTCTAGTAGGGTATTATCATCATTTTATTGAGAGATTTTCCTGAATTACTTATCCTATCACTTCCTTGTAGAAGAAAGGAAGGGCTTTCAAGTGGAAAATTGATTGTCAATGGAGTTTTGAACAACTCAAACAATTATTAACCACTGCCCCAGTGTTAAATATTGTTGACCCAAACAAGGAATTTTTGGTCTAGATGGATTCCTGCCAAGAAGGGATAGGGGGAGTGTTGATGCAGGAAGGGAAGGTGATAGCTTACAAATCTTAGAAACTAAAAGAACATGAGCAACAATACTCTTCTTATGATTTAGAATTAATTGTCGCAATTCATGCACTGAAAGTATGGAGATATTATCTATTGGAAAAAATGTTTTTCCTCATGACTAATCATAACAATCTAACCAGTTATTTTAAGCAACCTTACCCGAATTCCCATCAAGAAAGATGAAGTGCTTTTCTTTGTGAATTTGACTTTGACATCAAGCATTTGAAGGGAAAATAAAATGGAGCAGCAGATGCATTAAGTAGAAGGGTGCATTGTGTGTACTAACCTCACTACAACTAGATATAATTTATTTGTTTTGAACAGATTAATGAAGGTGCACAAAAGGCTCCAAAATTCAGTTTTTTATGGCAACAAACCCATCAGAATAACAACCTTGAAAAACAGTTTGAATATAGTATTAACAAGGATTGTCTTCTAACTTTTAGAGGAAGAATATATGTTTCCAACCTTATTTCAATTAGACAACTAATTATAGATGAATTTCATAGAAATCCTTATGTTTCCCATCCCTTTTATCAAAAAATATTTTAAACACTAAAATATATCACTTTTGAAAAGGTATGAGAAGAGATATTGCATAATATTTGGCTAAGTGTTTAGAATGTCAGCAAGTTAATGTTAAACATCAACATCTTGACGACCTTCACCCATTACCCATTCCTGAGTAGAGGTGGGAAGTTATTACACTAGATTTTATAATAGGACTACCCAAATCAAATAGACACAATGATTTAGTCATGGTCGTGGTAGAAAAACTAAGTAAAATGACTCATTTCATCCTCGTGCAATCTACTTACAAGACTGTCACTTCTTTCATGAAAATATCACAAAAATGTACCAGGGTTCCTAATCCGGTGAAGAGATATTCTTAGCATACCTCATCACTCCCTCCTTAGGACACCTGGAACTCACTGAAACTTCCGATCACAAAGTCTTATTTGTTCATTTCCATGCATTTTGGCATAGTGATCTCTTGTGTTTCCTTGGCACTCCATAACAATTCCTAGCATGTGTTGAATTTAATGATGGATGTCACTCCATCCTTGTTTTCTTCCATCACAATTTTTTCCTCATTTAATCATTGGGCCTCCTTTGATAAAACATATGCTATCATAGTTTTCTCTCTAAAACCATGTGAAATAAATTGTCTTAAATGAATTTGCAAATTCTCTTAATGCTTCACCAAACGCTTTAGATATATTTTTAGTGGTTGATTTGCATCATTCATCCATGTTATACTTAAGATAAAGTCACTAAAGGGTTATATCGGTTTTGACATTTTTTTAAAGCTCATTTGAGAAGTAATTTTAGAGCCATAATTCCTAGGCCTTCATCTTGACAATGTGATTATCAAAAATATTCAAAATACATCTAACACCAACTTTTTCTCATAGTTCTTATTTGGCTCTATTTAAGGATATTCAAACTAGTTTATTGTGTATATACAAAATTTTCCAATATTCTCTCTCTTCTTTTAAATTATTGGCTTGTTATAGGAAAATTTATTATATACCATTGTTAGGTTTAGCAATCTATTTATGCCATTCATCCATTTTATATCAAAGAGAGAGTCACCAAAGGCTTACATTGGATTGCTAGTTTTTTTTAAACTACATTTGAGAGAACCTTGGAGTGATAATTCCTAGGAATACCTTCATCATGACCATTTTATCCTCAAAAAGATACAAAATACATCTAGCACTATATTTGTCTCACTATTTGTATTTGGTCCCATTAAAGGATCTCCAACCTTTTTTGTGTATATAATTTTATTTCCATTATTCTCTATGCTTTTGAATGATTGCCTTATTATATGAAATTTTCATCTTTACCATTGCTTGGTATAGCAATATTTTTATATTGTTAGCAATAGCCTTATTTGTTTAAAATCATACACTATGAGGTTGTTTTGTATAGTAGTCAGTTATGGGTTGTAATTGGTTTGATAGTGAGTCAATCCAATGTTAATATGCTAGGCTAATTTTATGTCTTACTCATAGTATGGGTGTTTGAGATAAATTTGTAAGATCAAAAGATAATCAAAATATATATATATAGTAGTCAGTTATGGGTTGTAATTGGTTTGATAGTGAGTCAATCCAATGTTAATATGGTAGGCTAATTTTATGTCTTACTCATAGTATGGGTGTTTGAGATATATTTGTAAGATTAAAGGATATATATATATATATATATATATATATTATATATATAATATATATATATATATATTGTAGTGGTAGAAAAATGTTCATTAAGTTTATCTACTAAAAAAAAATTGATTTATTTTAGATATGTCTCCATGATTCATTCATGCTATAATTTTTTAAGATCCAGTGTATTTTGGGTCCACCATACATCCATCATATAAAAGAGAAATACTCCAAAATAATTATGTAGACATTGCCCACTTGTATAAGCCCCAACTAATGAATCAAATAATATATTTCAAGTTGGAGTTATAATATACACAATATTGAATGATAGAGACAACTCACAAGGTCACGCCCATAAAGGTTTAATTATCATGGACGAATGAATGAGTGATTCAAAATAGGTATAAATATTAGATAATATCAATGATAACTTACTGAAAATGATTATGTTCAGTGGTTTATTTCTTTGATATCATTTAGCTCGCACATAATACTAACATATTTTTAACCAAAAAACATCAAAATTTTGTTATTTCACACCTTTAGAATTACACTTTGAGAGATTCAAACTCATCACCTTGAAAATATGACCATGTAAACCACTAAATTTAAGAAATCCTATGTAGACATCGTAGGTTTTAACCCTGTATAGAGATTACCTATAACTGAATTCTTAAAATAGAAAAATAAACAATTGAAAGAACATAAAACAAATATACATGAAGATTTTCCCCTAGATCCTAAAACCGAGACTGCCAGATTGGTTTTTCACTAAGTTACTTTCAATGTTACAATACGTATATATACATGTAAAAGCATTCATAAGCCCCAATCCATAACCCTGGATTAGAAAATAATTGTAGCTCCCTTTACTGGATCTACAAAATACCATGGGAATAAAACCATCATGCCCAAAAACCATGTTGAAAACCCATGCACAAAGCCATGGGAATGTATTCCCACCATCTGTGAGTCTTCCCCCATCCTGCATCTGGCTAGCTATTATTGGGTCCACATAAAAAAAAAAAAATTGGGGTGCTACCCTGGACCCTGTTTAGGGGTGCTACCATCTCCCTGCAAGCCCTCCAACAAGGGGATTAACGCCCCCATGTGATCCCCCCCGTTGTGCCTAGTGCAACGTATAACATGTTCGGTTAGTCATGGAAAGAATATAACACACACCCAACATACACATTAGTCTAAAATCTATAAAACTGGTGGGAGAAACCTCTACAAATGTGGCCAATAACAATGGAAAATATAATAATGCATAAACCCATGAAAATATTAACGTAAAATTCCAAAACAAAAGAGAAGCATTCCATAAAGAAAGTGACACAAAAGAGACCAACTTCATTACTCATTTTAAATTCTCCAATGTTTTTAATTGTTCTTTCTTTTTGTGCTCATGAAGATTTAGTGGCTCTAGCTCAAATCGTGCCTCATTGAAGGAATATGTCAAGTACCTTCTTGGCTTCTAATACCTAGCTAAAGCTTAACCACCCTTGAAACTATCATTATTCCCAACTCACTCATGGAATGATTTTCGAGTTTGGTAGTTTTTTTCCATTCTATCATTTTCCCCTTGATGGAGCATTAACAACCATAAATTCCAACCATGCACGGTGTAGTTCTTGTTCTAATTAAGCATCTCCAATTTTTTTCTTAGACCCTCATTTTGTTTTAAAATAATGACTTTTTTGTTACCATTAATCTTTATTTTGGGGTTTTTTTTATGTCAGTGGCAGTCGTATAGGGAACTAATTTTCACAAACAGCAGAAGATAATAAATGCACATCACTTGTAATGTAACTGATTGAATCATTGTAGACCATTTTTTTTAATATTAGGGTAAAACATTGTGCCCACCATTTATTGTTAGGTTAATGTGAGCCTAATTTATATATTATTTAGTGAAAAATTGTAAACTATTGGTGTATACTATGATACAATTAAGATTTAAAGGATCCATTTCCTTTCTCAAAACAATGGTTATGGCATATCCACTTAGAATGCTTTCTTGATCATTATTCATAACTACCTTTCGTAGTTGGTCTGGAAGAGATTGCTATTTTTATTATAGTTTCAATTTCAGATCAACGTTTCAATATCTTACAAGACAATACATGTTCTGTGTTGATTTTTGTGTAGCTTCGGAGGTACTCCAAGCATTGTAAATTGAGGCTTTGGAGGAGGAAGCTCCATAAGTAGCCTTGTGGGCTTCTGATCCAGGTGGATATTGGTGACCACACTCCTATTCCACTTGGACCCCAACATTGTCTCTTTTAGTTTTTGAGTTTCCTTAATTGTAGCACAGTTTACTATTTTTGGCAATTTTTTGGCTCTTGAACTTCTAGATTCATTTTGAGGCCCTAAAAGACATTTTTAGGGAAAACAGAGAGATCAGAAAAGTCCCAGCATGGAAAGTGTTGTTTTATTTCCACCTACTCTTCAAGATATTTGAAGCAAGGTATTGTGATAGCCAAACAGAGATCGTATGACAAAGCTACGACCCCAAGAAATTGGTGTGCCAATTTACCCAAATAGGCCCACAGTTTTGGCGCTTCATCTCTTAGGGTTAGGTTTCTAGATGTTTAGGATAACAAATAAGCCTTGGAGACTCATTGTAACATAGTTCAGAGGATGTAGCCACCACATCTCTTCTTAAATATAAGCTACCATCGCGTGAGCTAGCTTATTTTCATTTTGTTTGTAAGCATATTTTAGTATTCTAATATTAATGAAATGAAGTGTTATTTCTGCTGCATTTCTGTATTTATGGTTATATCTATAATTTGTTGCATTCCTATTTAAGTTTAGATCAGTGGTATTAGAGGGGTCTTCTCTTTCTCTTTTTTTCTTTGCATGTCCTGAACAAGGTCAGGGTATAAGGAGTTAGGGTTGAATTTGGTTGAACCTTTCCAAGACCAGCCTCGAAAACCCTGATGACCTCCCATGGCGGAAGAAAATAAAGATGAGGGGGTAGGATATCCTTTCAAAATATTGATTGAGGAAGCCCTCAAGCGATAAAGGTATGCGATGATGGGTAACTTTTCCCAGATCCTTCGATGATTACCCACAGGCAACGCATCTTCATTCAACATCCACTCTAGAGTCGCCACTCCTTTTAAGGTACAAGTTAACTTCAATATTCCCATATTTGAGGGCCAAATAGATGTCGACATTGTAGATAAATGATTGAATCTATTGGAAGATATTTTGTAAGGTCATGACTTTTCCAATCAGGAAAAGGTTACTTTTTCACTTCTCAAAACTACCCCAGACATAAAGGACTAGTGGGAAACCTACTAGGCATAAAAGGATGAGAGGGAATCCTCTCTGTTTTCATTTGCACCCACTTGGGATTCTTTCTGAGAAGCCATCAAGGAACAATATTACCCTATCGGGAGCTATGAAGATAAATACATAAAGTGGACCAGGTTATAGCAGGGAAGAGACCCAGATGTGACAGAGTTCACAAATATTTTCCATACCCTCCACACTAAGTTGGGTATCAAGGATTCTCAGTGGAATTTGGTACTCAAGTACTGTGACTATCTATCGAAGTACATCTAGGATGAAATGGAGTTCTTGGACATCTCCTCTCTCAGCATGACATACCGATACGATGTTAAGATTGAGTAGAAGTTTAAACAAAAGAAGTGAGATGTTGGATCTGCGAATCTAAAGTAAGGAAAAGATGCCCACAAACCATATAGTAAATTCCAAATCTAAGGTAGGGTGACCCAGGACAACCCATCGAAGTCACAAGAAAAGAAAAACACCACGAAGATAAACAAGGACATGGGAAAATGGTGTGAGTTCCATAAGAGCTCCACTCACAGCACAAGTGAGTGTTAGGCCAAGGAGACACTGGTGGCCAAGATGAAGGCTTCTGAATCAGACACATCTTCTGACTTTGAGTCAGAACCTAACAAGAGGAATGAAAAATGGAAGTAAATCATTGACATGAAGCCTAGCACCACCATGGCTGTTATCGGGAAAACTACTGTCCATTCAGAGCTGCTAGTCCCACTAAGACGGGTAGCTATCTTAGAAACAAACAAACTAAAGTTACTTGCATTTTCCTTTATGAGAAATAAATGAGAGAGAAGTAGAGAGTACCAACCTCAGTCTTCCACTTGGCTCCTTGCTTGTTTCCTCTCCCCTTTGACAGATATTTTCCACTCCTTCCTCGCTTGTCCCGCTTCAAAGAACACCTGTAGAGTCAAAGCAGCATAATACCATCAAAGCATAGAGATTTATAACCATAAAAATTATAGGATTAGATGTATATTAACCATACAAATGCATATATCAATACAAGATTCAGAGATATACAAGAATATGGAGGAAAACGCAAATAGCTTTATTGATAGAAGTAGTAGAAGAGAGGATTACAACCCATTGGTCTGACCCAACGCCATCCTCCTAGCATGAAAGCCCTCTTCACCTCATGAAAAATCTTAGATCACCCAACAATGTTGCACTAGGAAACCAATAGCACTTCCTTACAAAATGCAAAATTCCAGCCTTTGGATCTCTAGGATGAGGGATTGATATAGATGTTTGCAAGTGGGTGAGTCAGCTTCTGGGATTTTGATTAGTGTCCTCTCTCTGATAGTTCTTGGTTCCACTTGGATATTTCATGATCTCTTACTCATCCCTGGGTGAATTCAGAGAGGCAAGTGTCAAATGGGTAGTTTCTAGAAGATTCTTTGGGTTTCCACCTAGCCAATTTCCTCTGTCATTTGTCTGCTCTCGCTCATCGCACGCTACAAAAGGGCTTTCCAATATGCATCGCACTTTTTGCATGTGGCAGGTGAGATGCATCACACCCTTAGCACTGAGCAGTCTGTATGGTCCATTTTTGACTAGTTCTGAGTATTTTTTCATGGAGAACTTCTGGGAGATGATGTAATCAGCTGACCTTGCTTCTTTAGGGTATGAAACAACACTTTTAGGGACTTAGAAGCCCTTGGTTTTATGGACATATGTGATTGGGGTTGCAGTGCCCAAATATGTCTATAACAATGGCTACCACCGAAATTGAGAAGAATGAGCCTAAAGATCCATAGGAGGGGGAACAACTCTTCCACTCAAAGATGTGGGTGAAAGGTTCTCCACTACAATTCATTGTCAAAAATGGGAGCCAAAAGAACTTCATTTCACTAGAGGTTGTGAAGTGGTTGGGCCTACTCATGACAACACATCCACAGTCATACACCATCAGGTGGATTCACCATGGATGAGATCTCTGTGTCATCCAACAGTCACACCTTCCCTACAACATCAAGCCATTCACGAATGAGGTATTTTGTGATGTTGCTCCTCTCGAAGTTTGTGATGTATTATTAGGACAACCATACTTGTGGAAGCGACGTGTTATATATGAGTCTAGACCTCACTCTGTGATTATTTATTTGGGAAATTAGTTGCACAGGATACCGGAGGTAACCCCACCTACTGCCATCTCTTTGATAACTACAAAGTAATGCTTTAAGATGGTTCGCCAAAGTAGGAAACTTTTTTTTCCTTATCATTCTCCCTTAGGGAAAGAAGAAGGTTGTGACCACGAATTCTAGATAGGGATTCTTCTTACAACAGCAACATATGGACAAGGTTGTGGAGGAGTATAAGGAAATTTTCACCTCACCTACAGGGGTACCTATGCATTGTCAGGGCAAGCACTCCATCAATCTGACCTCGAGTGTACCACTACCCAATGAACTAATCTATCGATGCCTTGTTCTGGAGAATGATGAGATCAAGAGACAGATTCATGAGCTATTGTAGAAAGGGTACATCAGGTCAAGCTCATCACCTTGTAGGAGCCCAATTGTATTGGTATAGAAAAAGGACGGGAGCTAGAGACTCTGTATTAACTATCGGGCACTTAACAATATCACTGTTCAGAATAGGTACCCAATCGAATGGATTGATAACCTTTTGGACCGGCTCAAAAGGGACAAATATTTGATCAATATTTACTTTAAGTATAGTTATCACCAGGTGCCTATCAAACCCTACGATGTGTAAAAGACTACCTTCAAATCCAAGGAGAGCATTTTCGAATGGTTGGTCATGCCTCTTAGGATTACAAATACCCTCGAAACCTTCATTATATTGATGGATGACATCTTGCGGACCTTCACCATTGAATTTGTGGCAATGTATTTAGATGACATATTGATCTTCAGACAAATTTGAGAAGAGAACCTCCACCATATTCAACAGGTCCTTCAAACCCTACGACAACACAAGTTGTGTGCCAATTTGGATAAATGCACTTTTGGCATGACCAAGGTTCAATATCTATGGTACCTCATTGATGAGCAGGGTGTGCATGTGGAGCTAGCGAAGATACAAGTCATTCAGGATTGACTAGCCCCAACCACTCTAACAGAGCTCCGCAACTCTTTGGGTCTTGCCAATTTCTACCATAGATTCATGTTGGGGTTCTCTCATATCACCTAGCCTTTAAGTCAATTCACCAATGGCAGAGAGAAAGCAAATACTTTTTGGTCCAAAAACAAACAAAAGGCATGTATGCACCAATTCTCACATTACCAATCCAGCAACAACCATTTGATATTGAGACAGGCACCTCTGACTATGCTATTGGTTCAGTTCTTACTCAGCAGCCACATCTAGTGGCTTACCATAGTGAGAAACTTCCACACACAATCTGAAATTATCCCAATTATGACAAAGAAATGTATTCCATTATGAAGGCATGTCATCAATGGAAGAATTACATTTGGGGAAGGAAATGGTCAACCACACAAACCACCAACCCCTGCAGTTCATACAAACACAAGGGAAGTTGTAAAATTATCACCATCGTAAATGGTCCACATACCTGCAATAATTCCATTTGAACATTAAGTAGAAGAAGGGAAGCACCATTAATGTTGTAGACTTCCTCAGCCAACCAATAGTCGTGACACTGATCACTATGTTTGGATCACGTGGACATGAGACTTTGGGGTGGCCACATCTTTATAAGAGCGATCCAGAATTTAGCAACACATACCAGACACTCCTTGAAGGTAAGGAAGTTCCAAATTTTCACCTCCATGATGCACTGTTATGCCACCTAGGACACATCTGTGTTCCTTCAAGCGAGCGTGCCAAGATGATTTGGGAGGTGTACTACAGTTGGGTCACAGGATATTTCGAAGTAGATAAAATAGTGGTAGTACTGGAGAAGTATTTTTATTGGTCGAACCTTCATCGAGATGTTGGGAGGTACATTAATCCTGCACTATCTATTCCATTTCCAAACTAACCATCAAGAAGCAAGGCCTATTTACTCTTATGCCAACTCCTATTCATCCTTAGGAATCCAACTCCATGGATTACATGTTAGGCCTTCCTTCTATTAAGCATGATAATGATCATGTTTTCGTGGTCATTGACAAATTATCTAAGATGGCCATCTGGTGGCCTACAAGAAGAGTATCATAGCAAAGGCCACTATTAAGCTCTTCTTTGAGTGAGTGTGGGTACACTTTGGGATGCCACAGTCCATTGTTTCTGATCAGGATAGAAATTTCCTAAGTGAATTTTGGTAAAGTCTCTGGTCGATGCTAAATACCAAATTCACTAAGTCGACGGTGTTCCATCCCCAAACCGATGGCCAAACAGAAGTCTCCAATAGGATGATCATACACATTTTGTACATGAACAACACGAAGCATCCACACACATGGGATGAAAGCCTACCCTATGTCCAACACAACTGCAATCAAGCTCTCCACATGCCCTTTCATGTAGGGCTGGGATTTTAGCCATTATGTCCCATTCATGTGGCCATATCATTTGCAACTACTTAGGAATATTTGGCTCATATCCAGTCCGAAGCTGACATGGCTAGTAGCTTCATTGATTGTATTCAACACATTTGCCAATAGGTCCATGATATATTGGATAGAGCCAATGCTAACTTAGTACAAGGAGCACCATGATTCACATCGGGTGCCACACAAGTTCCAGTTGGGCGACAAAGTTTGGCTACATTTGCAGAAGGAGTGCCTTGTTAGACCCCATCACAAGCTTCATTCGCTCTGATATGGGACATACACCATCGCCAAGGCTATAGGGGACAATTCCTTCGAGCGCAACATTCCACCGTTCCTTGGTTTGCACCCAGTGTTCAATGTAGACCACCTTCAACCATACTATCCACCATTGTTGGACACATCTGACATTGTAGAACAACTCACACTAACAGAGCTAAGCCCAGACTGCATGGAATAGGACACAATTGATCGGATCATGGACACCCAGATCAAGAACACTCGACAACAGGAGATCCAATTGTATCAGGTTGTCAAAGCTGGCCAACTCCTGTACCAAGGTAAGAGGCTCACCAGGGACCAAGTTTAGTAGAAGTTTCCCCATCTCATGGAGGCACTTAGCGAAATGGGGACCATTACTTCCTAAGTGGGGGGGACTGGTCGAGGTGGATATTGGTGGCCACCCTCCTATTCCACTTGGAACCCCAAAATTGTCTCTTTAAATATTCTGGTTTCCTTAATTGTAGCACAATTTACTATGTTTTGTAGTTTTTTTGGGTTGTGAACTTCCAGAGTTGTTTTGAGGCCCTAAATGACATTTTTAGGGAAAATGGAGAGACCGAAAAAGTCTTCAACAATAATATCTTGCTTTTTTCAACCTATTTTTCAAGATCTTTGAAACGAGGTATTATGATAGCCAAATGGAGCTTGTATGCCAAAGTTACGACCCCGAGAAATTAATGTACCAATTTATCCAAACGAGGCCCACAGTTTTGGTGCTTCATCTCCTAGGATTAGGTTTATGGATGTTTAGGATAATAAATAGACCTTGGAGCCTCATTGTAGCATAGTTTAGAAGATGTGGCCATCACATCTCTTCTCAGAGATAAGCTACGATCACCGGAGCTACTTTATTTCCATTCTGTTTGTAAGCATATTTCAATATTCTGATATTAATGAAATGAAGTGTTCTTTATGCTACATTTCTATATTTATGGTTATATATGTAATTTTTTGTGTTCATGTTTACGTTCGGATCAGCTTCGAACCTAAGCTTGGGGTTTTTCACCCATTGGGATTTGGACCAAAACCATTAGCACATTTTGACATGTCATGGATGAGGATGATAGCTCGAGACGAGACGAATCTAATGCAATAAGAATCATCTGATTCCAAGTTGGAGAAATGGAGATATCAAATTTTGAAGCTATGATTTGGTTTTGCACATGTGTGTCTAGGTCGACTTGGAGTTAATAAGCCAAGTGACAATTGTTCAAGCCCCACTATGACGTTTTGGAGGAGCCCTTATATGTGTATAAATAGAAGGTGTTGTGGAGGCCTTTGATCATCCAAAAATTAAAACGCATTCTCTAAAAAGTATATCGATTAAGCAGGAGAAAGGAGAAATTGGAGAGGGCAGAACAATGAAGCAAGGAGGTTTATTTTAGGTTCTGAATTTGTTGTTTAACGGCGGTGACACTTGTTGTACTATCACGAGGCTTGAAAGGGCTGAATGCTCGTAGGTTAGGGAATCCAAGTTGTTGTTTTGTGGGCTGCAAACCTGTTCTTAAAGGCCACAACCCTAGAAGGAGTAGTGATGAGGTTGTGGGTTGATTTGAAGGGTGGATAGTCATCTCAAGAGGCTATCACAGCTCTAGTTTGGGTGTTGAAGTATGTTGCAGTACTCTTAGGCAAACAGTCTTGTGTTTTGGGCTGAAAACTACCCTAGGAGAGCAGCATAAAGGGCAACAAATACTTGGAGGATAGTTGTAGCAATAAGGAGTAATTTTGGCCAATTTGAAGGGTGGTTGGGGACTATGGTTACTACCCTAACTAGTCCCATAGTTGCAACATTGCATCAAGTCCGAACAACAACGTTTTGGGGTCTGTTGGGTCAAAGGTTTGACTAGTTTTGGATCAGTCTACATTGCAGCTAGTTGGGAGCCATTTGTTGGAGTTGCCTTGGGCATCAATGAACTCAAACTAGGAGCCAATATCACTATGGAGTGATGTAGATTTCTTAGGTGAGGACATGATGAAGCCTAGATTTGTGCAATAGCTCCTCTATTGCAGAAGAAAAGGGTAGTTATGGAGAAGTTTGTTGGTAGTAGTGTGTCAGGGTCTCCTAGGTGTGAGGATGCCCTAACTAGGTGCATATGGTACAATGTGGACTTGGTCACTCGTGGACTATTGGAGGGCAACATGAGAGTGGACCAAGTGTGGATGTGATTAGGCACTTATGGTCTGTTGGAGGAGAGCGTGATAGTGTCTAAGTTGGATCCTGGTGAGAAATACCTTGATGGACAAAGGTAGTTGCGAGAGACACTATTGTTGAGCTCATGGGTCTGACCAACCAAGAGCAATTTGTGGAGCTCTAGACTTGTTCGTGGAGAAGGAGTTCTACAGTAGATGATGGGAAGTCCTCTTAGCCCATGCTCATTATGGGAGATGGAAATCTTGCAGTGATAGGTGGCAGCCCTCCGCACCCTATGTTGGTCTTCATCAGTGCAGCGCAGGAAGACCATAGTGGGCTAAGGTTCCTGAGTAGCTGAGGAGAAGCAATGGGCAGATTTAGATCTTTTCATAAGTGGAGATGTGAAAAACTCAAAAGGAGTCTTGATGTGTTGATACATTGTTTTATGAACGATCAACTAGTGAGTGAATTGTATAGCCGAGATTCAGTGGCCAGATGGAATTGGAGCATTAATAAAGGTAGGAGTTGTAGATCAGGAGTTGAAGGATTGTGCAGGTAAAAGGTATGATCAAGAGAATTGGAGAGAGTCGACTACATCAGCCAGGTGGTCATAGTATCTTGTTGAGGGTATATTGGTTGTCGATGGACTGGCACCAAGCCTGAGTTTTCTATCTTCTATCAGTGGACATATGAGGGCCATTATCCCTAGTACACGAGCCCTATAATGTTGCATTATATGTTTTTTAATATAACAAAGTAGGGTTAAGAAAAAATGTAAAAAGATGTCTATATTTTGTGCATGTGTGATTTACCGTTTTTATATTCCACTATACAAAGTAGTATCATGTAGCATCAAATATTTTAACATTCTATACTAGACCCAAGATCATGGAAATAAAAAATGGTATCATTGGATATCTGAGCTACTTTGAGGGATAATGAATCAGATTGTACACAATGAAGCAACTCAGAGTGAGTTGTGGGTGTCTAGATCATGGAGGAGAAGATTCATCTGAAGACATGGAGATGTGGTCTCAACTGGTTTGGAAGCAAGATTGGCTAGATGTTTTGGTGTTTTGGTGGCTTGGTGGTGATCTTGGTGAACAACAGTTTGTTGTAGGGAAGATTGTTGATCATAGACTTCTGTCGATTTTCCATGGATTGTTGGGAAAACTCGATGGTGTCTTTCACTTAGACAAGATTAGATTGATCGAGATGGCTTCATGTGATGGACTACGGGTTGGCAAGATGGAGTCTTCATTGGATATGGATGCTTCATATCCAATATTGGAGGGATTTTCATGATTGGTATTTGGTCCAGGAGGATGAGTGCTTGCAGCTATGAACCAGTGTATATCGTGTAGGATCAGAGGGAGTCTAGACTCAGGGGGAGCATGCCTATGGAGGTTAAGGATCTTCATGTTCAGATGTGATGAAGCCGAGGCACTACCAAGATTGGCAGATTCATTCTACAAGGTATGTTACACTGATGGATGCCATATGGGATGTTGTCGACGTCAGATATGATGATGGCTACTTCCTAGTCTCAAAAGTACCTCCCTTGATAAGAGGGAGTGCTCATTTTTGTGTAGCATGGGAGGTACTCCAAGCCTTGTGAATCGACAATTTGGTGGAAAAATATCCATAAGTAGGCTTGTGGGATTGGAACCCAAGATTGGGTTTTTGCACCCATGGGGATTTAGGCCAAAACCATGAGCACATTTCGACATGTGATGGATGAGAATGATATCTCTTAGTGAGACGAATCTAATGCAATGAGAATCATCTGATTCTGAGTTGTAGAAATGGAGATGTTAAATTTTGAAGTTATGGTTGGGTTTTGCACATGTGTATCTAGGTCGAATTGGAGTTAATAAGCTAAGTGACAGTTTTTTAAGCCCCGTTGTGATGTTTTGGAGGAGCCCTTGGATGTGTATAAATACAAGGTGTTGTGGAGGTGTTTGATCATCCAACAAGTGTAACGCATTCCCTAAAGTGCATCTCAATTAAGGAGGATAAGGCAAGAGAAGGAGAGGGCAGAACACCAAAGCAAGGAGGTATGTTTTAGGGTGTGAGTTCGTTGTTTGAAGGTCGTGACCCTTGCTCTACTAGGTTGAGGCTTGAAAGCGCTAAATGTTGATAGGTTAGCAGATTTGAGCTAATGTTGAGTGGGTCGCAACCCTATTCTTGAATGCGACCACCATAGAAGGAGAAACAAGGAGGTTGTGGGTTGATTTGAAGGGTGGAGAGTCCTCCCAAGAGGTTGTCGCAACCGTATTTTGGGTGCTTAAGGTTTCCACAACACTCTTAGGGATACAACCGCATGTTTTGTGCTGACAATTATCCTAAGAGAGCAACATAAAGGGCAGCAAATACTTGGAGGATAGTCATAGCAATAAGGAGTAATTTTGGGCTAGTTTGAAATGTGGTTAGGGATTGTGGTTAGTGCCCTAACTAGAACCAGAGTTGAAACATTGCAAAAAGTTAGAGCAACAACATTTTAAGGTGTTTTGGGTCAAAGGTTTGACCAATTTTGGATCAGTCTACATTGCAGTTTGTTGGTTGCCATTTGTTGGAGTTGGCTTTGGCATGAAGGAACTTAAACTAGGAGAAAATCCTGCTATGGAGTGATGTAGATGTCCTAGGTGAGGACATGATGGAGCCTAGATTTGTGAAATAGTTTGTCTATTGCAAAAGAAAAGGGTAGTTGTGGAGAAGTCTGTTCATAGCCCTTTGTAAGGGTCCCCTAGAAGTGAGGATGTCATAACTAGGTATAGATGCTACAACTTGGTCTTGGTCACTCATGGACAACTGGAGGGCAGCGTGAGAGTGGACCAAGTGTGGATGTGATTGGGAAATTATGGTCTACTATAGGACAACGTGGCAGTGTCCAAGTTAGAGCCCAATGAGAAAAGCCTTGATGGACAAAGGTAGTTGCGAGAGAGACAGTTGTTGAGATCAAGCATCTAATCAACTAGGAACATTTTATGGAGCCCGAGACTTTTGTGTGGAGAAGGACTTATATAGTAGATAATGGGTAGTCCTCCTATCCAATGTTTATTGTGGGAGATGGACACCTTGTAGTGATAGGTGGTAGCCCTCCATGCCCTATGGTGTTCTTAATTGGTGCACCATAGGAAAACCATAGCGGGCTGAAGTCCCTAAGTAGCTAAGGAGAAGCAATGGGAAAATTGAGAGTTGTTCACAAGTGAAGTTGTGAACAACTTGACAGGAGTCTTAACGTGTTGATACATTTATGGATGAATGATCATCTAGTGAGAGGATTGTATAACTGAGATTTATTGTTGAGATGGAGTTGGAGCATTAATAGAGGTAGGAGCTACAAATCGGGAGCCAAAGGGTCAGGTAGGTACAAGGTATGACCAAGAGGAGCTAAGAGAGCCAACTACATCACTCAGATGGTCAGAGTATCTTATGGAGGGTAGATTGGTTGTCGATGGACTAATTGCAAGCCCCAATTTTGTATCTTGTATTAGTGGATGTATGAGTGCCGTTATTCCTATTACAGGAGAACTAGACTATTATATTACATGTTCTTTAATATAATGAAGTTGGGTTTAAAAAAATGTAAAAATTTGTCTATAATTTTTTGCATGTGTGATTTACTTTTGTTTATATTTTATTGTGAAAAGTAGTATCATTGACATTCTTGGTTTGGTAGTGTTTGAGATTTTAATATTCTATCCTATACCCAAGATCGTGGAAATTATTTTTATTTTTATTTTTTATTTTTATTTTTTATTTTTTTTTTTTTCTGAGTGGCATCCCATAAAACTAAAACAAATTAGCAATTTCCTTTCTAAAAACTTTCTTTAATCCTTGCAATGATCAAGGATCTAACATAGGTTTAAAGATCAAACACAGGTTCATGCTTACTAAGGCTTGGACCACTTTCACAGGATTAGAGGCTCCACAATAGCAACTTACTATATTTCACATTCTCATGATTTTACTCATCTTTCGAAATCAAGACCCATGCCATGATAGTTACAGGAGAAAAAATGTTATTTATTGTTCTCCATAACCTTCATTTACATTGATGTTAATATGATAATACTACCAGCTTAGCACATTTTCAACACAACAACATATCACACAATTCATGCTCCCTTTTATCATACAACATATCCTCAAAAAGCCTTTTCACTCATGGGCACTTAAATTTTAGGAAATCTAAAAATTTATGAAACATGGTAAGTATAAATGGATTCCTAGTATTAATACATATTTTCTCTAGCATAATCCAAATATAAAAAACAAAAAAGTGTGATTGTGAGTGTAATAATTTTTCTTTGATAACAATTGTGAGACAACAATGGTTTATGAAACACCACACTCATTAAAAACTTTTGCTAATCTACGAGTTGGCTTTCTAGTTCAAGTCCCCATATTAGATGCGAGGGTGGTGTATTATTCCAATATTAACATTGCTTAGAGGTTCTTGGGTGATCCATGGATCCCCTTCCTTGTGATGCTCTTATAATTTTAAGCTCAACAAAGATAAAAGTGACAAATTTCTCAAGGAGTTTTTATTTCACATTAACATGGTTGATTACGACCCTCTAGGAATTTTGTGGAATATTTTCTTTCTTGCAATTTGTATTGTCAATTATAATGAGATAAACTAAATTTTCCCCATAAAGTTAGCCACATTTATCTTCTGAATTTATATTTCTTCCATGGTTATGAAAGGAAATATTCACTTACTGGATTAAAGTTATAAGTGGTTCTTATATATATGAAGCATCCAAGACCACTAAGTTATTTATTTAGTTAAATTGTCTAAGTGGCTACCATTTGGGATCCTTCTCCAACAATTATTTTATAGATAAAATATGTCTTATCTTTGTTAGACTTCTTAGGGCTTTGCTAATATGAATCTATTCCCTATATTGGAAAAATGCTTCTAAATTTGTCATAAAAAGTATTGTAGATGCCATGAGATCTAGGGATTGCGATTGAAAAATTTTAAATGCCATTAAGAATTGATTAACATGAGGGTTTGATAGAGGGTAGGACACAGGTATATATTCATAAGTTAGAGTTTGGGGGGGTGACCCTCTTTCTCATTTTATGCTCATTCATTTTGGTGTTTTTCGCATGAAGGTGCATAGTTGGGCCTTGATATTTGGGTCCAATTTAGAACAAAAATGACCAATCCAACCTCAAAGGCTGGTAAATTAACAAGTTTGAGACATAACTGATATCTCCTTAAAGTTGATGATAGTCTAACAATTTTGATAACTTTTCTTTTGAGAGGTGTGTTCATTTTGAAACTAGGAGTGAAAAATATCTGGCAAGGATGATTTTGAACAAGTTGTGTTGCCAAATTTTGTTTGAGAATTGACTCACTAGTGTGTTGAGGGTTGAGGTTGGTTGAATATTTTAGCCCATATACAATAGATTAAGAAGTTGATTTCCTTTTTGAAAAGTTTCCCTTTTAAACATTTATGTGATATTTCAAAATTCTCAAACTAGGTTTTAGGAGCCTACCATAACATGTAAAGAGTATCATTCATACTGTAAGCATTGTTACAAGTGCTCTAGTGTGTGATTCATTCACATTCATTCACCAATCATACTATAAAATGTTTGGCATTGATTTGGATACACCCAACTTCATTATAGAAGTTTAGCTTCACTATAGGACCATGAGTGGTTTCATACACTCTTCTTCCATGTCAAATTCAAAGTTGACAACATTTGAAGCATTAATAAAATCAAGATATACCAATTCAAAAAGAAATAATATAGTTTTCTCACCTTCACTATCCATCGTTTCACCTTCTTATCAATTGTTGTTATATGGGAACTCTTTTTTCATTCCTTCAATCCTTTTCCTCCCCGATCGAACATCTAAACCAACAACCTCATCAACATTCGTTGATGTGATATTGGAATTTTTTTCCTTATGTACTATGTGCACATCTTTATATAATGATTTCCCAAAATTCTACACTTCTTACTCCTCGAAAATCCATATAGTTTCAAAAATTGAACCAACCATAATCAACCTTATTTAGGTTTGAACTATCATTTATTCTCATATCCTTTCTCCCAACAACCTTATTTTGCAAAGTTTCAAAAGCCTATAAAATTTAAAATGATCAATTATGTCTTGAAGATGGACATCTCTTTGGAGTTCAGAATATTAACATCTCATATTTCAGTGTGATGTTTACATGTTGATTGGCATAATTGTTTTTTATTTGTGTTCATTACAAGTAGTTGAACCAATTTTTTTAACATGGCTTACATGTGTTTCTCCCTTCTAAAATCCTCCTTGGGTGTGGTTTCTATCATAGCATTGGTGGGATGCTTATTCAATAGATATATTATCACATGCATTGCTTCAATTGGTAACATCAAACAATTTCAACCATTTTTTGAAGCCATACCACCTATTATTCTCACAACTTTTGATTTCCTATGATTTCAATGTTTTATGGGCCATTACTTAGAAGAGATTTTTTTGTAGAAAGTGAGGCTTGGGAAAACTTACTTTATGGAATGTACTAGAAAACTTCCTTTGCATGGAATTCCTTCACAATATTTTGAGAGTGAGATGAACCTACCATCTATTTAAGAGATAATATTTTTTCTAAGGTAGTGGGAACTACAAAATTACAAAGCACGGAGATTATGATTTTTTGAGGCATTTTGACCCAAAACGAGCATGTACCTTATTATTGTTATGAACTCACTAAAATATATAAAGTACAGATAGTGAGATTGGTAAAAACCATTAGATCTACCTCATTTTGAGCTACCAAATTATAATTCGTTCATTGTTGTTTATGGTTTAGTTGTTAGGAGCCTAGGAAAAAAAACTTTAGGAAGAATCTTGATGGTGACATTAATCATTGAAGAATTAAATTTCGAACATAAATGGTATGTTGAGAGAAACATCCTTGAAGGATTAAATGATGCAAACAAAGAGTATACATAGCCACAAAAAGAGAGATATCTATAAAGTTGTATTATTGGATGTGTAACAATGAGATCCAAAAACAATGATATATCTCATGAGAGACACATTCACCACCTTTCATTATGTTTAGTCAAGGAAAATGAGAACATTAAATTTTGTTTCTAGCCTTCCAAATTCAAAAAATTGCTAAACATACTTTCCCATATTCACTATCTAGCCTTTTCACCTTCTCTTACATGAATGCAATATAGAAACTCCTCTCCCTTTGCCACTTGAAGCCTTTTCTTTTCATTTGTTTCCTTTTGTGCTACATGCACTTCATTATATGATTAATGCCAAACATTTTACATTTATCCTTCACACAAATACTTTCTGGTGTAACCCAGCCCAATGGCCCACGCTTTACACGCTGGAAAGAGTATACGTGTCAATATAAAATATTTAGTTACCATGTGTGGTGATCGTCCGCGGGATTTTTACGTTAAGGTTGGTAGCTGGAGTTATTATTGGCACTTAATGCACTGTCCTCCCGCCTCGAACTTGCCTCCGCTTGTTCTTCGTGCCAAAACCCTGGTCCTTGTGGTTGTTTGAGACTATTCTTCTACTTCCTTCGCACTGAGAGTTCTTTGGTGAGGGTTTCTTGGGCTCCCTCTGTGGAAAGCCATTTTCTCTGCTAAGTTTAGTGTTTGCAACCTTCTGCTAATGATAATCCTCGAACTCTTCTCTGCTCGGCTTTCCTGTAAATGTAAGGAAAATGTTGTTCGAAAATGGTTGTTCTGAACTGTGATTCGAAACTGGTAAGTTGAATTGCTTGTTCTCCTTATGCATGCGCGTGTTCTGTAAAATATTCCCAATGTTTTTTTGTTTGCAGTAACTTGTTGATGGTCTGTAAGCACATCTTCATAATTTGGTCAGGGTTTTTATGGTAGATTCTGGATGTTTGTTGTGACTTTGTTACAATTCTTGAACGTCTGTTATGTCCTTGCTCGAATCCGGTTCAATCTTCACATTTACTGTTGTTTTGGGTTCTCATTCTACGGCAATGGTGTTTGTCCTGAGCACAGGACCACTTTGGTGGTCGTTTGTCGTTGGAAACAAGTATTACCTCCTGTCCTTGCTTCAATTTTACTTGGCTTCTTTTATCGTGACTTACCCTTCTGGCTCCTTCAGTCTACAGTCGTTCAACTCGTCCAGGACGTCACTATGGTTAACTTCGGCTTCGTTAACTCAGGTATTTCCTGGTCTTTTCATTCTCCGAACGCATTGGTACATTTGCTTGAAGTGTTTTCCCTCTTCTATGTTTGTGACACAATTGTTTTGTTGGTTGCAGGTCGTCGTTGGCAACCTGGGTGTGTGAATCCTCAAATCTTTATTTTATACAGTCCGTTTGTTCTTGGTAGGCCTAAATCCCAAATATCTTGTTTGTATCTTGCACGATAGGTGCCCATGGTCGATGTAGGGTTGTTCAGGGTTCTTCGGTCGTTGAACGAAGTTTGTTGTTGCTATGTCCTTTTCGGTCACTTGTTATGTCAAGTTTGAAATATGAAAGGTTGTCGATATTTGTTTTGGTTAAACCCTAGTCCAAGGTTTTCTAGCTTATAATGCCATTCCATCCATGCGTTTTGTCATTACGCTATTTATAAGAATGAACTTTTTTTTACATACGCTTGTTCTGATTTTGACAATGGTTAAATTTATCGATGTTTTTTCGATTTTCTTGAAATGGAACTTATAAAGGATATGCAGCAATGTTACCTCTGTTTATGGTCGTTTTCTGCCTCTGTTCTGTGGTTGCTCTTCTGGTTACAAGTACTTGCCGTGGTTGACTCCTGTGCGCAATTCCCTTTCTCGAACTTCTGGAAATTGTGCTTCTTGGTCCTTGTTTAACCGTGTGCGGAAAATGCGTCCAATAATTGTATGCTTGTATTAAATTATGTGACTGTACATTATACAGACATTCGTCCAATGATTGCCGGTTAACTGTGTGTTTGTGTTAGAATATATATGATAGCATATCAACAGACATTCTTGATGTGGTATTTTACCAAACTGTAAAGAAAAGTTTATATTAGGCGAACAGTAGAAAAATTATACAGATGGACAATAGTTTTGAATGCTTATGGCTTGATTGTTTTTTATTTCTCTTCTTCTGTAATTGACTGAACCCCTTCTCTGTTACATTTTGGTTTTTTTATATCCCTATATTTCAGTTGATTTTTGCAATTAATCAAACTGTCATAGGATATGGTTACAAAAAATCCTGTTATCATTAATAACTATATTTGCTTGACATTACAAGATTTGGATGAACAGTTTGTCATTACTCTCCTAATTCAATGAACTATTTCCTAACTAATGTTCGAGCTACAGTAATTCTAATTATTTAATAAAAATGCCTGAATTCACTAACTCTGTAAAACAAGTTAAAAGAAAAACTATCACAGTAAAAATTAAATAGTCCAGTCGATCAATAGCCTGCAAACCTGGTTGAGACTTTGCCCAGTTACGGTGAGCTGGATTCTCCTGCATCAAGCTCCCGGGGTAAAAAGAGATCATGACTCCGGTCCATGAGCTCCTCGACCGAAGTCCCTATTTGTCCAATCTGCCTGGCATCAAGCCATGAGCTGTCCTCAATCGGACGGTTCTTCCACTTGACCAAGTACTGAAAATAATTTTTCCACCGAGTACATCTAACTACTTGAGTTTCGAGGATGCCTTCGATCTCAGGGGGTTGGACATAAGGCATATGTCTCTTCCAAGTTTCTCCGTCTTCATGGGTATTCCGTGTGGATTGTCCGGGTCCATCTTTCTTTTCCTCCATGAGATCGTCTGTGTACGGGAATAGATCTGCTACATTAAAGATAGGTGAAATGCCTATTCTGGATGGCAATTATATTTCGTAGGCATTTCTCGAAAATTTTCGTAAGACTTTACAAGGTCCTATCTTTTTGTACTTCAATTTATTGTATGTACCCTTAGGGAAACGTTCCTTACGCAAGTGTACAAGGACTTCATCCCCCACCTCAAAATGAACTTCTCTCCTCTTTAGATCTGCATGTTGTTTATACTTTGAATTGTTGTCCTGTAATTTTGCTTTCACCTGTTTGTGTAAATCCCTCATTGCGTTAGAAAAATCTTCTCCATCTGCACTTCGTCGTTCCTGTAAACCAAGATCCCGAAGCTCATGCACTCCGCGAGGGTGCATGCCATATAGGATCTGAAAGGGACTGAGACCTGTGCTACGATTGGGCGAATCGTTGTAGGCAAATTCCGCTTGCGCTAGCACTCGATCCCACATCCGTGAATTTTCCTCGACTAAGCTGCGTAACGGGTTTCCCAAACTCCTGTTCACAACCTCTGTCTGCCCGTCGGTTTGCGGGTGATATGCAAAACTATAGCTTAAGTGGGTGTTCATTTTTTTCCACAAGGTACGCCAAAAATGTCCCGTGAACTTCACGTCCCTATCCGAAAGGATGGTTTTTGGTAACCCATGTAACCTGACAATCTCATTAAAAAAAAAGTGGGCCACGTGAGTGGCGTCACTAGTTTTTCGGCAAGGTATAAAATGTGCCATTTTTTAGAAATGGTCCACCACTACCATCACTGAATCATATCCTTTCTGCATTTTTGGCAGTCCTAAAACAAAATCTAGACTAACAGAATCCCATGGCCTGCCCGGAACAGGTAATGGCGTATATAGTCCTGTGTTCTGGATGTGTCCCTTCGCTAATTGACACACCTTACACTTAGTCACAAAACGTTGTACGTCTCGTCACATTCTTGGCCAAAAATAGAAATGACTAAGTTGCTCCAGGGTCTTATCTACACCGAAGTGTCCAGCCAAACCCCCGCTGTGTTTTTCGTGAATAATATTCTCTCTCATTGAACAATTGGGGATACACAGTTGTCCTCCTTTAAATAGCAACTTTTCCTGTATATTGTAATCTAACCAAGGACTATTACCCCTTATCAAAGGGTTCTGGCACGCCTCATAGGCTTCTCTGAAATCTGTATCTATTTGGTAAAGGTCCCGTAAATGTTCAAAACCCAAAACCTGTACAGCACTCTCCTGCAAAAGCAGAGCCTTTCTACTTAATGCGTCGGCCACCTTGTTTGCTTGCCCACTAATATGTTTCAGCATGAAGTTAAAACTCTGCAAGTACTCCACCCATTTGGCATGTTTATGGTTGAGTTTGTGCTGCTGCATTACATATTGTAACCCAGAATTATCTGAAAACAGCACGAATTCGTTCCCTAATAAATAATGCCTCCAGTGTCTTAAAGCCTGCACAACTGCATAAAATTCTTTGTCATATGAGGAGTACTTATGCCTACTCTCATTCAGTTTTTCGCTGAAAAATGCCACAGGTCTGTCCTCCTGATTGAGTACAGCCCTGATCGTTGTCCCACTAGCGTCACAACGTACTTGAAATAATTTCTGAAAATCTGGTAGCCTGAGAATCGGTCTTTCAGTAATCTTTTTTTTCAACAGTTGAAAACTTTTTTCTGCTGCTTCCGTCTATCGAAAAGGTTGGCTGGCCTTTTTGATGGTCTCTAACATAGGAGCACAAATCCCGCTAAAGTTCCTAATAAACTTTCTATAGAAACTTGCTAATCCGTGGAAACTACGTACCTCAAATAAATTTTTCGGTGACGGCCAATTTACTATTGCTGTTACCTTCTCCGGATCCATATTTAGTTCGTTTTCTGCTATCACAAATCCCGAATAAATTAATTTCCTCTGCAGAAAAGTACATTTCTTCAAGTTTATTAGTAGTTTGTTCTGTTGTAGCTTCTCCAACACTTTTCGCACATGTCGGAAGTGTTCTTCTTTTGTCCTGCTGAAAATAAGGATGTCATCTAAATAAACTATCACAAATTTCCCAATATATTCTTTCAACATTTCATTCATGAGTCTCATGAATGTGCTGGGCGCATTGCTCAACCCGAATGGCATGACCAGCCACTCATATAATCCCTCATTTGTTTTAAAAGTCGTTTTCCACTCATCCCCTTCCCGTATCCGAATCTGATGATATCTTCTTTTCAAGTCTATTTTGGAGAAGTAAGTTGCCCCACTTAAACAGTCCATCATATCATCCATACGTGGTAATGAAAATCTGTACCGTATGGTGATTTTATTGATGGCCCTTGAGTCGGTTCACATCCGCCATTCTCCTCCCTTCTTGGGGGCGAGGAATGTTGGCACAGCACATGGGCTCAAGCTCTCCCTTATCAAACCTTTGTCCAATAATTCTTGCACCTGTTTTCTAATTTCCTCATTATCCTTGGGGCTCATTCGATAGGCTGCTTTATTTGGTAAGCTGGCTCTGGGTATAAAGTCAATATGGTGACTAATACTCTGCTTGGGGGGCAACTTATCTGGTAAGTCGTCCACCACTATATCCGTAAATTCTTCCAACATTTGTTGTATCTCCATGGGTAAATCTGTTATTTCTGTGTGTAAGAGAACTGTCCTTGTTTTTTTGACTACAACATAACCTATTTTGCTACCCTCAACCTGCTTTAAAAACTGCTTTCCATTCACTAACAATGCTTTGGTTTCACTTGTTTCAGTTGTTCCCTTCTCTTCTTTGATAGGCACAAGGGTATGCCTGACCCCATCTTTCTCGAATTTATAACAATTCATCACTCCATCGTGTGTTACCTTCCTATCATATTGCCAAGGCCTGCCCAACAATATGTGACATACGTCCATCAGCATGATGTCACAAATAATTTTATCCTTATATCTGCCTATTTGAAATTCAACCTCGCTTTGCTCGTCCACCAGTAATTGGTGCCCCTTTTGTAACCATGAAACTCTATACGGACTGGGATGCTTTAATGCTTCAATCCTAGCTTTTCCACCATTTCTGTGGATACCAAATTGTCCGTACTTCCACTATCAATTATCATCTTACAACACTTACCCTATGATTTGCAAATTGTCCTAAACAGAGCTTTCCGTTGTGTCTGTTCGATATTCTCATCGATTGGTTTCAATAGTACCTTATGCAGCACTAAAGCTTCTCCCATCTCTGGGGCATTCTCTGCCTCTTGAGTGAGTGTTGCTGGTTCCTCCAGTTACGCCACATACGCATCCCGTTGTCCAGCTGAATCTGCTTCTGGACACTCAAACGAACGGTGCCCCCACTTGTGGCATCTATAGCATTGATAACCAGTCCCCCTTCCTCGGCCATTTCCTTTGCCGCGTTGGAACGATCTACCACCTCTCACACCGTCTCCTTTTTCTGTTGTTCCCAAAGTCTTCGAACTATTGGCTTCCTCACTGTTGCGGTAGTCCGGCCCCTGCCATAGGACTGGCCTCTCCCTCTGGAAGACCCTCGTCCTCTCTGGGCATTCTGTCTTTGGTTAATTTTTTCCTCTGCTTTTATTGCGCTCTGGTATGCCTCCTCAGTATTATTTGGAGACAAAATACTTATTTCATCCAAAATGTCCATTCTCAGTCCATTAACATATTGGGCTGTCCTTTCTGTTGTATCTTCCGTATATCCGGCTCGCAAATTCACTCGGTAGTACTCCTTTGTGTACTACTTTACAGTCAATCCCCTCTACCTTAAGTTCTGTACCTGTCTATGTAACGCGATTTGATAGTCCCTTGGCAGAAATCTGCCCTTCAACTTGGCTACCATTCTTGTCCAAGTTTTAATCGGCGTTTTGTTCAACCTCTTCCTCTCATTCTGGACACTATCCCACCATAGAGCTGCGTGTCCTTTCAGCTTTGTCGCTCCAAATTTGACTCTACAGTCTTCACTAACTTCCTCGCATTCAAAATACTTGTCCATCTCACTAATCCAATCCAACACAACATCAATAGACAAACTACCATCGTACGTCGAGAGTTTTGGTTTTGGTCTACTGTTTGATAATAGGACAGACTTCATCAATTTCACCTCTGCTGATTCACCTTCAAGTCCATCTGCTGCCACTTCTACTTCTTCTTCACTCACATCGCCCATTTTTGGATCTCTTCACCTACCTGCCTCTACTGCTTCCAAACGAGCAGTAAGAACTCTGAGTTCTTCTCATAATGCTTCATCTACCATTCTACGAGCACCTCGGCCTCGTCCTCGTCTACCTACGTCCATTTTTTTTTTTTCCAATCTACTCAACCTGGCTCTGATACCACTCTGGTGTCACCCAGCCCAAAGGCCCACGCTTTACACGCTGGAAAGGGGTATACGTGGCAATAAAAATCTTCAGTTGCCCAGTGTAGTGATCATCCGCGAGATTTTTACGTTAGGTTGCTGGCTAGAGTTAATATTCGCACTAAATGTCCTGTACTCCCGCCTCGAACCTGCCTCCACTCGCTCTTCGTGCCTTAACCCTTGGTCCTTGTGATGGTTCTGGATTATTCTTCCGCTTCCTTCGTGCTGAGAGTTCTTGGTTGAGGGTTTCTTGGGTTCCTTCTGTGGAACGTTGTCTGCTCTGCTAAGTTTGGTATTTGCGACCTTTTGCTAATGACAATCCTCGAACTCTTCTCTGTTCGGCTTGCTTGTAACTGTAAGGAAAATGCTGTCCGGGAATGGTTGT
>APFE031404749.1:0-13716 GCA_000404065.3 Pinus taeda | reverse complement strand
TATATTTTTAAAAAATCGCTCCCGGATTCGCTCCCAAACCAGGAGCTTCTGAAAATGGTCGCTCCCGCTCCCACTTCCGCTCCCGCTCCCCGCTTCTGCTCCCACTCCCATGTAACATTGTTCCATCCATCAGGCCCTCAACGTTTATCCCTCTTGAAAGAATTCATTATTTCTAGAAGTTCTTCTTCAGAGACAGGTTATTCTCCTCATCCCTAAACATAGTCAGATAAGGTTCTATTCCCTAGATAATATCTTCAGCCATTATATTAGCATTCCTACTGTAGATTTCCTGAAAAACTATACAACTGCATTACAAATATCACCATGGGATTGATGTGTTTTTCCATCCCCATCCCTGGTTTCCCATATTGTATTTATATTGCGACGATGGTTTGCATATTGATGAAAGAATTTTGTGTTTCGGTCACCCTCACTAATCCAGGTTGCTCTGGTTTTTAATCTCCAAGTGGCTTCTTCAATGGACAATAAATCTCTTTTCCTGATTTATAGGGCTTGTATACGAAGGCGGAGCTTCAGGGGAAAGTAATGAGAGGGAGTCTTCAAGAAAATCCTATCCAATCCCTTCTAGATGTCTTCTAGGTCTTTCCTAACAGCTTTTTGCTTCCGAATTTGCCAGGGCTTTACTTCGTCCCGAAGGGACTATAATTTGTCAAGAAGATTTTGTGCGTACGAGGAGCTTGAGGGAGGAGGTTGACTATTCCAGAATTTTCGAACAAGGTCATTGAATTCTGGATACTCCAGCCAAGTCCTGTTAAATTTGAAAGGGAGGCCATTACGAATTCCAATATTGTTCCAATGTAGAGTAATGGGTCTGTGGTCGAATGTGAGGTTGCTGATAATATCATAATGAAGAATGCCCAATCATTCAATCAGCTTTTCGTGGACTAGGAAACAGTCTAGTCTCTTTGCCAGATAATCAACACCAGATCTGCCATTGTCCCATGTAGGAGCAATTTTGGCAAGGCTGATGTCAACAAAATTGTATGTGAGTAGTGCGTCTTGGAGAAGACTGGCGAGAGGGTCCTTCTTTCTTCCACAACCCCAAACTTCATCACTGGATAAAGTACAGTTTAAATCTCCATCTATGATCAAAGACGCTAGTTCCATTATTTCTAAGGAGAGGACTCGATTCCAGAAAATAAGATGATCCTTATAAGGAGCATATACATTGAGGATATGGAATTTTTCTGGGATTCCATGAAATGTGGCTTCGAGTAGAATTCCAGCAAAACACTAGAAATCCTTGACCACAACCCAGGAAGGATCCCATATGGCCGCCAAACCTCCAGAGAGGCCTGATGAATCGGTTGCAGATATGTGCCACCTCGAGAACAATTTTCTAAAGTATGAAACCGCTTCAGAACATTTGTGCATCGTTTCCTAGATAAGGATAATGTTTGGATGTAAGGAATGTAGTAAGTCTTTGAGAGCTATATATTTGGGTTCAGCTCCCAACCTCCTGATATTTATAGATATGATACACATCATGGAAAAGGTTTGGCGGGCTTTCTTGCTCGAAGAGACCTAGGGGATGAGAGATCTGTGATAGGAACATCGATGAGGACATGGTCCATTTGAGGTCCAAGAGGGATTCTGGAGTTTTTCCCCCGGAATGTCTGCTTCTGCAGTTTTGTTTGTGTCACACAGTGATATTTCGAGCAGAAGTAGGGCTTATGTGTGGAGAGGTAGAAGGCTTAGGTTTATGTCTGGTGAGGGAATGCAAATATAGGGTTTTTTTCTTCAGGATGAAGTTCAGGTCACTTGCTATCGAGTTCGTAGTGGAAACAGTGGGACAGTTCCGAGGGGTGACGGATGGGCACAAATTTTTGCCTTTTAATTTAAAATTGGATGGTATAGGGGAGGGAGTAGGAAAGGGAATAGGAGAGGGAATAGGAGAGGGAGTAGGAGAGGGACTCTACATTGGCTTAGCTGCTGTGACAATTACCTACGCTTCGCTTGTAATTAAATTTGTCTCTGTAAAAGGGATTATCTACCAATTGTGTGTGTCTATAATTGAATAATTTATTTGAGTCTTAGATTTTTAGAATATTTTGTTATCCTTATATTGTGGATATTGGAAATATATTCATGAATAAAGGTAAGATTAAAAAGACATTACTGTACATTGTGGATGCTTTTCAGGAGGAGCCCACGAGAACCCTTGAAGTCTTTTAAGTTACGTTCCCATTGGATTTGTACCAAGGAATCAACCATTTTTATGGTGGTATGCTCCACTAGTCTCCCATGCTTTTGTATAAATCCTTCGTACAATCATTAGTTTCCCAAGGATAACTTGATGGTTTACTTTGGTTAAGACTAACTAATGATGATGTCCTCTCATGAAGTAACCTAATATGTGGTCATCAGAAAAATTCTTTAGGTCTGCAATAGTCTTACAGGGAAGGTGAAAACACTCCATGCCATTACACTCCATGCACTCCTGGCAATCACTTTGAAAGTCTCTTTCAAAGTACCTTGGATCCATAGGAGTCTTATTTATCCCATACCATCTCCACCATTCCTGTAACCAAGTTGGTTGTAACAGTAAGTATGTGATGAAGACACACCCAAATTTTAATAATGTGTAATGTATTTCTGATTTTTCTTCTCTGCATAAGAGATCCCACCAGAGATCTTTATAGCCCTAGAAATTATAGATAGTGTCAGGGAATACAAGGTTCTGATCCTTTGCTTGCAAGATGTTCAGGATATTTGGTTCTATTGATAGTATAATATATATGGAATGTTTTGGTTCTATTGCTTCCCACATTCCATATCAGACTGATATCATGAAAAATTTCCCTTAATGCTTTGTCTACAAGATTAGAATACATCATTGAATTCTTGTACACCATATCATGTATCCAAGTGTTGGACTTAGGGTAAATATTTATTTCTGGTACAAGGTATTGTATGTCCTTATGAGGCTGTAGCTTTGCATCCATAGCTTTGGTGTTTCTTAATTTCCAAGTGGGTTTCCATTTTTCAGCATAGATTGGCCATGAGGTGTTGTCTGGGATATTTCTAAGTTTTTCTTGATGTGTTACAGGGTCCCATTCAGTGACAATAACCATTAGATGATTTTCTTTTTTTAGATACTCCCGACTCAAGAAATCAAGTAGACAATTTCTTTCTCCATTTATATGCTCAACATCCAAATCAAAATTTGCAAACAATGCTTTCCATCTACCAAACTTGGATTCACTAGAATTTTTAATGTCTTTTGTCAGAACTTTTTTTAGTACAAAGGCATCAGTTCTAAGTAAAAATTTCTTGTGTACAAGGTGGAGATCGAACTTGTCAATACAATTCCAAGCCACTTTGACTTCCTTTTCAATTGATGAATAATTATGTTCAATCAAATTCCATGTTCCTGAGGAAAATTGTATGACTTGTTCTTCTCCATATTTAATTTTATTTAGAATTCCTCCCCATCCAATATTACTGGCATCACTTTCTACAATTTTTGGAAGATTTTCATCTACAACATAGAGAATGGCTAAAGTTTTTACTTTGGCTTTTATTTTCCTGACTGCAGCAATATGTTCTGCAATCCATGATACTAGTTCTTTTTTTCAACCTCTCGTTCAGTAGGCTTCGGTCTGAAGCACACCCTTTATAGACATAATTTAGGCATCCTAACAATCTTTGTAGCTACATCTTATCTGTAATCTTATCAGGAAATTTGTCGGTGAAATCTACTGCATGTTTCTGTAGTGTGATCTACCCATCTTCGACACTATGGCTGAGAAATTTGATGGTTGTTTGAAACAAATCCATTTTCTTCTTGCTTAGTACTAGACCATTACTCTTTATTATCTATGAGATTTTCTGAACAAGTTTAAAATTTTCTTCAGCAGATTTTGAAAAAATGAGTAAATCATCTATATACACAATAAGCCAATCAAAGTATAGGTTAAAAATCTGATCAATTATCTTCTGGAATTTGGATGGTGCATGCTTTAAACCAAAAGGCATGACACTCCACTCATAGTATCCAGTAGGAATAGTAAAAGTAGTTTTGAACCTATCTTCTTCTTGTATGGAAACTTGTCAAAAACCAGATTTCATGTCGAACTTGGAGAAGATTTTGTCACCTGCTATCCTACTTATCAAACCTGCTTTTGTGGGGGATTGGATATGTAACGTCAGCTAGGACATTATTCAAAGGTTGTAATTTATAACCAATTTGGGGACCCCTCTAATATGTTCTGAGTGTTTGTTGACATAAAATCCATAATAGTTCTAGGGACTGCTAGATTCTATGATTAACCCTCTTTTTAAGAGATCTACAATCTCTTTTTGACATAATACTTGATATTCTTTGTTCATACGAATTTCTTGACTTTTGCAAGGCTTTCCTGCATAGTCTTCTTTGAAGGTCAATGATCCAGGAGGATCTCCACATACCAGTGGCATGGTACAAAGCTCAAAAATTAAAAGTTGTAGAAAGTCGAGTAACTTGACATCAGATCAAAGTGCTTGTCACCCTAATTCCAACAGCGTGAATGACAATCCAATCTGAGTTCACATGAGAAATATAGAAGCACTCAAAGTTTCAGGTTGACTTGCACATCTGGCAGGCTTAAGGAGGGTGCAATTTGAAAGAAATCTGGCACCGAAATCCTGCCAGTTTTTCGGGCAAATTTGTAGGACGCTCAATTTGTCCAATATCCCTACGGTTCTAGAAAATGGTTAAGGGGGTTATGTAAAAACAAAACAAAATACAAAGAAATGGGGCAGTCGGCCATGACCTCGCCGCCCCAGGTACCCACCAAAACTGTCACAACAAAATTCATATATTAATAGGGCAGGCAGCCATGACCCCGCCACCCCCGGTACCCACCACAACTCATATAATATATTGTGTGGGCAGCGAGCTATAAACCCTGATACCCCTGCGCTCCCCTGTTACATATAATGCGACGGAAATGGGGGGAGTGGGACACTAGACCAGTGGACCCACCACCCATAATAAACAATGAAAATATCTTCCTCAACCCTCATTAACCACCCTTCTTTTTTAACCAGCGCCAATTGTCCCTCTTGGGATATCTGCCCGAAACAAATATAGAAACTCTTATGCACAGTGCATCTGGCAGGGGCATGGCATGGATTTCAAGACAGAGGAGGCGGAACCTTGAGCAGGCCTGTGGCAGGGGGCAGAACCTTGCCTAAGCATAATTTTCCAGAGGGCCAATTTTGGTCCATAGTCAGAATTGGGAAATTTTATATCGATTTTGCACCTCTTGGCAACATGAACTCAATGGTGATGCCAATTTCTACAATAGAACTCTCCATTTCTCGGCCATTTTCCAGATTAGAGTTATAAGGCTCCTTTTGTAAACGTTGATTGTACTTCTTGTTTCTCATGCCACTTAATGAATGAAGGCCTCCCCATTGATTGAGCAAGGCCTGGAGATGTAGTCCAAAGGGGACGAACTCTGTTATCGAGCCTCTTGTCTTCTTTTCATGTTTTTATGTGTTTCTCCTCTTCTCTCATTTGCACCTTACATTTTTTTGGTTAAGGATGCAATTTTATCCATGTATTTTTTTAATACATCCATAAGCAAAAGATATGGGATCAAGTGGTATCAGAGCAAGTCTTTGTAGATGTGAATTGCATGTTTGTATGTTAACAAGAAACAAGCTTCGAAAAGGAAAAGGGAAACTAAAGTCTTTCGATCCCGAGGTTGGTCGTGCACATCGAAGGAGAAACATGGCAGATGAAGAGGCTTGTTATGAAGAAGAGCACAATTACCGCAAAACATTCTATACAATGCCAGAAAAGGTTGATTAGTTGCTTTCAAGGCTGGAGAAAGCAGAAGAGAGAAATCTAGAAGAACAAGGTTCGTTGCATGGAAATGGTGGAGAAGAACCCCCTCTTTCTCCTTCTGCAAGTGAAATTTCCTCTTCTTCTTCTCACCATTGTCATAGGAATTCAAGAAATACATCTAAGAAACCTTTCCTTAAATTAGATGTCAAATTTGATCTTCCCACGTACAATGGTGAAAGTATTGCCAAAAATCCTAACAATTAGATTAGGCATATTGAAGTCTACTACAGAATTCAATGGATCACAGAGGACGAGGAAAATATCCAATTGGCATCCCTTTGACTGAGTGGCACCGCTCTCATTTGGTGGGAGAGCAAATTGCAGGGTAGCAAGAATCTTGGTAACCTTCTCTCCTCATGGTCAAATTTTGTGTCTGCATTGAAAAAACAATTTTACCCTTTGGGCTATAGGTAGAGGCATTAATAGAATGGAAACACGCAAGCCAAGGCAAAGGTCAAAATGTGCAAAACTTTACTGAAGAATTTAGAAGACAAGCATTGAATTCAAGCATTTCATTAGATTCACCAGAGATTGTAACTAAGTATATCAGTTCTTTACATAGTTACATAAGACATTCATTATTATTATTTTAACCTGCTACTATCGATGAGGCCGGTGTGGAATCCATGCATCTTGAATGTAGTGGGATGCATGTGCAAAATTACCACCAAAAAGAGCCGCAATAACCAACAGGAGAGGGACAAAACTCTCTTGTACAAATTGTGAGAAAGAGAGACATGATGAAGACAATTGTTGAAAACTTCACCCTGAGTTGAGACATAAGAGAAATGACAGAAAGGAGAAGCAGAAAACCACCGCCACCATACAACAAGATCAAACATCTAAGTCAGAAGAAGACGAGAAGGTCATGGCTACAAGTTTTGCACAAAGTAGACCCATTGACTTGGGATCAGATTCCGGTAATGAAAGGAGGATTGCAGCTCTTGGAATAGCAATAGACGAATCCATCGATCTAGGTTCTGATTTGGGTGATGAAGCAAAAATTTCAATAGATAATGTATCAAAGATGGAGAGGGCACCCAATGTGGTAGGGCTCCAAAAATTTAAGGAGACCAACCAAAACCTTCAAGTAGAAAACGCTAAGTTAAGGACGCTCCTACAGGAAGTAGAGGAGGAGAAACAGAGGTTGATATGCTAGTTACAAGCTAAGAACGAGGCCTTGGGATGACTGCAGCCTAACCCCCTTGAGGTAAAAAATGTTCTTCGATTCCATGTACTTTTCCTGATGATGATTTTGCTACTTTTGAAAAGTATACTACAGGTATCAAGTACAATATGTTGAGGAAGACTGGATATAAGGGGAAGGTCCTCGGCATTAATGGTCAGGGCATCATGAACCCCATCAAAGTAGAGGAAATGCCTCATCATGCAAGACTCGGCTATGTTAGGAAGGTCATTGGGGAAATTTCCAAAGTAGCTAGTTCCTAGTCAACGATGGATGACGAGACTTCCTCTTCTTATTCCAGTGACAGTAAGGACTCCATGGACCCTTATCTAAGGAACACCAAAGGGAAGTGCTTCAAGAAGACCTGGAAAGGTTGGAGAAAGAAAAATTGTTCTAGTCGCTGCAACGAAGAGGGAGATCAGGAAAGCATGTGCCAAATTCTCCACTGCGAGAAAGCAACAATAGAGAAGCCAGCCAGTGACACTACTCAAACAAATTCATAGTCATCCACTTCATTAAGGAAAGGATGTTTTTTTTTAATATAGTAGTTTGTATGGCCTTGGTTTGTAAAGCATGGGTTGTAAGTAAATGTAAAAGTGATGATCACTTCAAAATGCAACGATGATGTTTTTAGGCCTTCTTGTGAGTAGTTGAGGTATTGATTGTTATTGCGTAATCCTTGACTAAACAGTGTGTGCTATAAACTCTTGGCAAGTGAGGGATTGTTGAGTCATAAGTGGTTGTATATGAGTTTGTATTAGTTTTGCGTGCATATGATTGAAAGTGTGGTTTGGAAAGGACACAGGTTGTATGTTGAATGGTGTTAATGCTTTTGGTGGTCTAGGAGCTCTCAATGGGGAGGATTGATCCAAGAGGATCTCCACATACCAGTGGCATGCTAAAAAGCTCAAAAATTCAAAGTGGAAGAAACTCAAGTAACTTGACATCATATCGAGGTGCTCGTTGCCCTGATTCCAATGGTGTGAACAACACTCCAATTAGAGTCTATATGAGAAAGATAGAGGAAGTCAAAGTTTCGGGTTGACTTGCACATGTGACAGGCTTAAGGAGGGCACAATTTGATAGAAATACAGCACCAGAATCTAGCCAGTTTTCAAGGAAAATTTGTAGGATGCTTAATTTGTGCAATATCCCTAAGGTTCTAGAAAATGGCTAAGGGGTTATGTAAAAACAAAAAAAATACAAAAAAATGGGGCAGGCGGCCATGACCTTGCCGCCCCTGGAACCACCAAATAACAAAAAAATACTAAATATGGGGTAGGCGGCCATGACCCCGTCACCCCAGGTACCCACCAGAATCGTCCCAACAAAAATCATATAATATTAGGGCAGGTGTCCATGACCCCACCACCCTCGATACCCACCACAACTCATATAATATGTATTATGTGGGGGTGGGTTGTCAACCCCGCCGTCCCTCCAATCACCTGTTACATATAATGCAGCGAAAATGGGGGAAGTGGGCCATTAGATTAGCAGACCTGCCACCCATAATAAACAATGAATATATATTGTGACAAAAATGGGAGGGGCGGGATTTGATCCCCCGACCCCTCGTTAACTACCCTTCTTTTTTAACCAGTGTGCCAACTGTCCCTCTTGGGGTATCTGCCTGAAAAGAAATATAGAAACTCTTATGCACAGTACATTCAGGAGGGGTGCAACATGGATTTCGAGAAAGAGGAGGCGGAACCTTGAGCAGGCCTATGGCAAGGGGCAAATCCTTGCATGAGCACAATTTTCCAGAGGGCCAGTTTTGGTCCAGAGTCAGAATTGGACAACTTTTATATCGATTTTGCACCTCTTGGTGACACGACCTCAATGGTGATGCCATTTTCTGCAATAGAGCTCTCGATTTCTCATCCATTTTCTAGATTGGATGTATAATGTTTCTTTTGTAAATGTTGATTGTACTTCTTTCTCATGCCACTTAATGAATGAAGGCCTCCCCATTGATTGAGCAGAGCCCAGAGACGCAGTCCAAAGGGGACGAACTCTGTTACCAAGACTCTTGTCTTATTTTCATGGTTTTATGTGTTTCTCCTCTTCTCTCATGTGCACCTTAAATTTTTATGGTTAAGCCTACAATTTTATCCATGTGGTTCTTTAATACATCTATAAGCAAAAGATATTGGATCAGGAAATTTGACTATGTGTTGCTTCCTGTGCCAAAAAGAATTTGGGTTTTCTGAACAACATTGTCTTTCAAGATATTCTTTTAGATCTGAAATCCTATGTTTCAATTTGAGGGATTGGAGTTGTTCTTTTATCCCTAAGGAATTTTTTGAAATCTTTCATTTCTTCTATCTTTTGTGCTGTCAGACTTACTTCTTGCATGGTTTGGACCATTGTAGAGATCCTGGGTGTTGAGATAAATGGCAGAGTAATAGTCTACAAAAATCCTTTATGGTTGGGGATGAATATCAAATAACCAATGTTACCATATGGTAATCTGGCTAACCCATGTGGCTTACCAACAGCTAGGAAAACATTTCCTAGGATACAATCTATGGGAATATTGCCGACTGCAAATTTTACATTCATACATTAATTTGAGAAACAGATTATGGCTTTAGGAACTTCATATTTGAATTCTTGTGTTCCTACTCCAGTAAATTGCATGTTATTTTGGGGATCTCCATCCTCTTTATGGAATATACCTCCTTCTTCATCTTTGACTACTTCTGCTTCCACTTTATCAATTGGAGCAAGAGAAGACTCTACTTCCCACCATCTATGTAAGGTTCTTGTGAAACATTGTATGAGCGTTTTACATGATTCAAATTCAGACTTTCCCCTCATACACATAAGTTTTTATTTAGTATACATCGGATCAATCATTTGCCTAATTTGACCGAAACTTAGTCCATCTATATTCCATTCTTTGTAGGAGCCAGACTAAAAAGTATGTGTCTCGGGAAGTTTGCCTTTTCCATTGAGATAAGGAGTTGGATATCTGGTGTATTGACTGGACAATGGTTCATAGATGGGAAAAATATGGTGACTCGAGGAGTCAGGTTTTTCTTCTTTGGATATGTCTTCTAGGAATGAAGAAATAGACTTTTTAGGACACTTAGCTTGTTCTTTGGGCGTTTCTTTGGGGAAGCGAAGAGGGAATTTCTCTATATATTTCTTTGCATGCTGGATGGGCACATGATGGCTAAACAACATGGAAGTAGGTATTTTTTTTATCTTTTGGAGTTATAGTGAGCTTGTCAAAATGCTCAAAAAGTTCTCCTATGAGATCTTGAGTGGATTTGAGTGATGAATCCATTATTTTATCCATCTATTTTATCTGTGTTGAAGATTCTTAGACAAATCCTTTCAAAACTAAAACTCAAAACTTCATATCATTCAAGTTCTTATTTACATTATTCACAACAACTTGTATAGTATCAAAGCATTCCTTTTTCTCAGTGGTTTTTTCCATATTCATTTCAAGCCCTTTAATTGCAGAGTTTGTATAGTTGATTTATTCAGTGGCTTTTTGTATCCTTCCATCTATTTCTAGAGCTAAGTCGTCTTTTGACACTAAAGGAATGGCTTTGGAAGTGTTTGTTTCTTATCCTAGCACAATCCCCTTGAATGGAGCGAAAGTACTTCTAGTTTCTAGTTTTCTTCCATCACAGATTATCTAGGAATGTTTCTGTGTAGATGATGATTCTCTATCTGCCATTTGTACCTTTGTTTGGTCTCCTAATTTTCTCCAGGTATAAAAGGAGATCCATGAGTTTGCGTTGTTCGTAAAGCTTTTCCATTGTAAGGAAAGTGTATTTTTCTCTTGAGCATTTGTACTAAGATCAAATTCTTGGGCCTTAGGGTGAGTAAGCAGATCCCAATTTAGCATATTTTTCATCCATTTGGCATGAATTCTATTCTTTGGGCATTCATCCATAAGACAGAGAAATTTATACATCTTTGGTTTTGATGGCTTTTTGTAGTCTAAAGGAACAAAGTTTTGGAATCTTGACAAAGGAATTATACTGTCAAGTTTTTCAATATATCCTAAACCATATCGTTGAGTTCCAGGAGGACGCATCTTACTAAACATTTCAGTAAGATGTGGATCTTTATTTTCAAGATACAATAACTCACGTATCATCATGATAGTATCATGATGAAATGGTATATCTGGACATTTAGGATTTGGGCAAGAATCTGCAGAAGTGGTAGGAGGAGCTTCACCAGTCCTAGGATTATGGTTTTTCTCGAGAACAAGCTCTAGGAGAGATTGTAAGCAAACTATTGTTTGGCAGACATGACATTTTACTTCGAGAGTGGAAAAATGTAATAAATGAGAAAGTTCAAATAAATCAACATGTGAGAAGCCTAAAGATGGATTATTTACAAATGTCAAAGTAGATGGATGACATGAAATATGATCTGAGTTTATATGGTATTTTGTGGCTTGACAGGCTTCTTCTATTCTTTTGCAATCGAAAGTAGATATTCTAGGGAAGGACAAAGTAGCTTTAGCTCGTTCATCTTGTATCTGAGCAGTCATGATACTTTGAACTTTGGGTGACTAAGGTAAATCTACTACCCAGATTTCAGGAAAGCTGAGATCTTCCCATTTGATGGTCTGATGCTCAATTTTTTGATTGTGAGCATCAAATTTGAAATACTCTTAAAATGTACAATCAATTAAATGCAATTATGTGAATGATGAATGGGCAACCTTTATCCCGATTGCAGATTACCAAAACTTGCTTACATCGCTTATTTGACATCTGTGATGATTTGGAGCCTAACTCTGGATACCTTGGGGGATAATTTTATTAATTAAATTAAACATTTTTTTCAATGAAACTATTATGGAACTACAAACTCGAACTTTTCTTAGAATTTTCATGAAATAGAGCATGTCTCATGAGTTTTGAACGGACCACCTTAGAAAACATAATATGTGCCTCTACCATTAAAGCTCAATTGATTCAACTAAATTAAACATTTTTTAAATAATAATAAAAATTGTATTATCTTTCATTGTGTACATTGCTTTCCTAGAAAACATAAACTATTGATCAATATCTTTAAGAGATTAAGATTAATAATTTATTGTTATTATTAAATTAGTATTCTTTTACATATTTTGCACATCAACATATTATTTTAATATTTTATAATAATGTCATATTAAAAAATTATAATATGTAATACCTCTCATTTTTATATATTTATTTATTAATTTTAATTGGAATAAATAATACATAAATATATAAAGTTATATTTTTATATTTTTAATCAAAATCTTAAAAAAATTATGATATATTTTCATTTGTCCATGTTAATAAAATACAAAAAATTATTTATATTTATATTTTATTAAAGTTAAAATGTAATATGGTATTGGGTTGTAGATAGAGAGTGACATGTGTAAAAAACTTTTGGTCAAAGGCTCCTATTCTAAACATAGTGAAGTAAAATACATAGTAAATGCAAAAAAAATAAGGAGAACAAAGTTGCCCAAGTAGGTTTGATCCCACGATATTGAGATTAGATGCCCTAGGTCATGGCTACTCAGCCACAAGTTAAGCTTGCTAGTCATCTCTGAACTGCACATACCTTTAAAAAACAAAAAAAAACATTCAATTTTAATTTATACATATGAATAAAAATATATATAATTAAAAATTATTGAAAATATTTTAAATTTAAAATGTTTTTGTTCCAATTATTAAAAAAAATAAAAATTATATTTTATAAAGAATAAATTAGTATATATTATATTATATATATATATATATATTATATATATATATATATATTAAACTAATAATGAAAATTTTATTGAAAATATTTAAAATAAAAAAAATGTGTACAATATAAAAAATATTAATTTCATTTTTAGTATATGAATAACTTAGTTTAAATTGATTTTAACTTTTCATTTATAAAGCATTTATTAAAATTAGAAAAGAAATGACTATATAAATATTTGATATATATGGACTAAATATGATGTGTAATATTACCAGCTTAAAAAAGTGGCATACCATGGATAATTAGTTAATATTTATAAAAACACTAAGAGGTCTTCTTTTGACTCGCGCTTCTTGGGAGGCGGGGGGTTTTTTTCTTTTTTCAGGTTCTATTTTTCCATTATTGGGTTCTCACATATTCTACTTACCAGTTTCCATGTCACTCATCTCAATTTAAGTCTCCGTTGGCATTTTTCTACTAGAGTTTAATATGGATGAGGAACTACTTGATTAAGGTTAGGATAACCCTTCAAGTGGACATGCATACCCATTCCAGGAAGATTTTATTTTTAGAAAGGATCATCGATTGGTTTCACCTCCCATTAACTTGATGGCGTAAGTGTCTCACTTTCCTCAAGCCCCATTTAATTTGTCATCAAATCATCCAGATAATGTTGGGTTGTGTTATATTCTTTCCACGACTAACCTATGTAGTGAACCGGGGGGTTAGAGGGGGGGTGAAGCCCCCCCTTCGTTGCATCAATTACACATGGGGGGGTCACAAGGGGGTTTGAGGTGAGCGAGTAGCCCCCCTCGCTGCCCTGTGAAAATTTTTTTGGACCCTATATTACGTTGGGCAGACCTACCTATAGTTTTCGGTCCATGGTTTTGGACGCGATGGTTTTTGGTCCATGGTATTGGATGCTTCGGCATGTATAAATATGTATTGT
>APFE031404748.1:0-12833 GCA_000404065.3 Pinus taeda | reverse complement strand
GAATATATCACTGGGGAAAGCACCAGCATAAAACCCCAACATTGTATTATCAATCAAGTGGAAATCCTCTTCAACATACAAAAAGAATAAGCTCAATAGCTATCTTGCTCTCTCTATACTCTGATGATCTTCAATTAGAAGATGAAAATCATGGACTACCTAGGCCTCAATATATAGACCACAAGTCCTCGAATCTCCTATAATAGATCCTTCTCCATGCAAGGAATACTTACTAGAAATATCCAAGCATCTGATAGTACACTATCCCACATTTGATCTCAACTGGGTCTCTAACAGAACTGGCATACAACAATTATCCATGAGTGAATTCTCAGTTATCTAAAATAATAGTTGTGACATGCATTCAAGCATTAACAAACTATATTTTATTATTTTAACAACTTGTTAAAATAATCCAACTGGACTTGACTAGTTAGAACTAAGTCAACTAATTCTCTCATTATAGAACTCATACTTATTCCCTCAACCAGTGGAGGAAATTAAGAATAAATTCCTCAATCAATGGGAAAACTCATGTGCATGCTTACAAAGACTTGAAATTCGAATTTCTTTAACTAATTAACTCAACTGAATTAATTAATTAATATTTCCAACTGCTGTTAAGACCAAAATTAATTTTATTTCCTATAGATAGACTAGGAACCGCTATAAATAGGAAAAGACCAGAAATGCTATTTTTAGAACTTTCTATTTTCGTAGTTTCACCTCTCACCCAATGTGGCCATTGACCTCATTGGCCAAACTGCTATTTTTAGCACATTCTAAATTTAGCATTTCTTGTTGCACATTTTTCAACAAACACAACTAAGAAGAATATTGAATATATTAAACATTCTTATTTGGAACATTTAGTGATTGTGTTGTTCCTTAACGTTGATAATTTTTATTTAATATCTTTGAAAACTTTAACTACTTAATAATACATAATACTATATTTCTTATCCTTAATTAAAAATAATAATTTAATACAACTTAAAAATAATTAAAAAATTAATTTAATAAATGTGAGTTTAATAATTAAAAACATATCCGTCTTTAAAAATGTTGCACCTATTTAAATTTTAATTCTATAATTAAATAAACATGAGAAAGCTTGACTAGAGAGTAATAAATATTTTCTCACACTATAGAATCCTAGCCCTTTTAAACACCATCACTTTTATTTAAAAATAATTAACAAAATCCTTTAATTTTCACTAATTTATTCCGTCTTTAAACAATAAACTTCAATAATTTCACGAAGTTCGAGTGGATCGACCCTCATCACATTTATATATTATTTTAAAATTTACACACTCGTACAAAGATGAAGATATTCGATGAATCCACCCTAATTATTTTAATATAAATTATTTTGGAAAAGAATGATGAATTTGTACGACTAAATTTATGACTTTAACGGAAATTTACCAAAGAGAAATTGTATCCACCCGAAGATGTTTGTCTTTTGTTAATATTTTTGTAGAAAGAAGAAGAATCCGATATTGATGGAAATTTTTGTAGAACTAGTATTGTCGTTTAGCACATCGCTTGCAATAATGCAGGGAGTATAGATCCCCGCCAATGTGTTCACAGCATTGAATGCAATCTACTGCACAGGATTGTTTTAAAGGTTTTATTATCACACATTAAAATAAATGATTTAAAAATGATTTATTTTATTAGATAAAACACTGATTACATAGTAGTTAGTATGGAGCATATTTTAAATATAGTTTAATTAAACTAAAAAATAAAAAACCATAGATTTCATCACAAAAATGAAATAACTAATAAAAATATTATACTATATTGTTAAATGCCAAGACCAAAAATTAAGAAATATGATTAACTAATATTATTTATATTAACATATATATTTTTTAATATATATGTTTATTTTTTATTAATATTAATTAAATTTATTAAAATATGTTTTTAATATAATAATAAGTCATTTTAAATTCTATGTTGGCCGCTACATTCAGGCAGCAATGTTCTTATCGGCATCGACCCCATTGTATGCGGTCATACCGATCTTTTTTTTTCCAAGGGCTCTCATATCACAGCTACAGCGACAAGGTATATTCACATGGGATAACCTTATCAAGGAATGGCGCGGATCCACACCTATCTGGATGGATGGTTGTGACCTCAACCTACAGGATATATGGGAAGGTTTATGGAAATCGCTCACTGAATCATTAACTGGGAGTGGCTTTCATTGTCACGGACATTCTAATCAACTTCAATGGACAGTCAGCTGCTTTCGGAGACCTGTATCTGTCAGAGACATTTATTCACATTTGATTAGCAACAGAATTCCATACACTCTCCCTTCTTTCCCATTTATATTTTGGAAGGCGAAATGTCCACCAAAGATTATTCATTTTGTATGGCTCGTTTTCTACAACAAAAATCTATCTTGGGACAATCTCAGAAAGCGCTCTTGTCATGGACCTAGCAGATGCTCCATGTGTGGATCTGATGAAGAAACCAATCTCCATATGTTCATCAAATGCCCATCCACTCTGCGGATCTGGTATGTTCTGGCAAATATATTTGATTTTCTACTAACTGATTTTGATTCTCCTAGTGCAGGCCTTATATGGTGGAGCATACAGAATGGGAACAAGCGATTTCTCATCCTCATTTTTCTACGGTCCATTTGGAAATGGTGGAACGCCATTATCTTCAAAGATTCAAACATGCCACCATCCTACATTATGGACAATATCATGACATCGTGGCATATGATATATGGTTCTATTTGATCCCACATAATATTCTGATATCTCCATTTTGACTATATTATACATGGTTTTCCATTTTTGACAGACTCATCAACATCAGAATGTCAATTGAAATGAGTGATATATATGGAACTCAGGCATAATAGATATATGTGCATATGTGATTCCTGAATGTGCTTGCACATTCATACTTTTCATCTGTATTTATATATTCTCAATATAATATATCTCGCTTTTTTTCTTCTGAAAAAAAAAAAAGAAAAAGAAAAAAAAAGGTCATTTTAAATTGAAAATATGGATAAAAAAAATTATAATTGACGAAAATAGAAATAATAAAAAAAAGAAATAAAATTAAAAACAAAAAATTAGTAACTAATAGAAATGGAAGTTACTAAAAACCCATTATAAGATGTCAATCAATCACCTTACAAATAAATAAATTTAAATAATAATAATAAAATCAAATTCCTAATGTTAAATTATGAATAAGCTGCATAAATTTAATACACAATCAACCTAAAACTAAATACCGGTAATACAGTGATACCATAGCTAGAGTAAATATAATAATAAATATGAAATAAATATTGGTTAATTGACATTATTTTAATTGGTTAAATATAACGGTTATTATTTAATATGGTTAGTTACCATGATTGTAATCTTGTTTAAATTTGAAAAAATAACTTTAAAAAAATTTATAAATATAATTTTTTTTTTAAATATTTATGAACTATAAAAATTATTTTAATTATATTTTAAAAAGGATTCCTTAAAAAATAATAATATTTATTTAAAATAATTTAATATAATTATAATTTTTAACATCAAAATTTGTAATCTTTTTTCTACATTCTTCATTATTTTTATATAGTTACTTTATATGATAAAAAATTATAATTCCTTATATTATAAAAAATGCTTATTTATAAAATATATATCTTTACCAAACAAAATAAAATGGGAAGTTTTTAAAATAAAATTTTAAATTACATATTTAATAATATTTTTTATCAAATTAATATTTTAATTCTTTTATTAACTTTAACTTTAGTACTACATATACTTTACCAAACAAAATAAAACAATGAAATTGGAACATTTTAAAAATGAAAAATTTTAATTTACATTTTAATATTATTTATTATCAAATTCAATATTTAATTTTTTAAACTTTAACTTTAGTCTATATATACTTTACCAAACAAAATAAAGCAATGAAATTGGAAGTTTAAAATAAAAAATTTTTAAATTTACATTTTTAATATTGTTTATTAATCAAAATTAATATTTTAATTCTTTTAACTTTAGTTCTTTTAAGTAAGGTGGACTATCATTTTGAACATATTAATTGTTTTTCCTTCTTCAAACATTTTATCTCTCTATCATAATGATTATTTGAATATAAGAAATTTTTACTTTTACTTTCTATAAACATATTATTTTATATCTTTTTAGGAGAAGTTTATTGATTTTTAAAATTTTTGTAAATATCTTGGTAAATTTCATGAAAATAATATATATTATTATAATTTTTTTTTTAGATTTTACTAGCATGTAACATTTTTAGTTATTTCTTTTATATTATCTCACTATTCATTAGATTAAATCTGAATCATTACATCGAGTAAATTTAGAAATGAAATAGCAAGTCACATGACATTACAACTATTGTGGCAGTAAATTAAATTATATTTTTGTTGTAAAGTTACATCATTATCGTGGGTTTTTTACTTATGCTAGTTATCCATATATTTAATAATGTAAATGTTACATCGTGCAAGGAAGCAACATCATTAGCATGCCACAATAGGGAAATACACTATTGGACACTAATATAACTTGGAAACCATGTAAGGAAAAATCATCAAACGTTTAATATTATTAAACATCTCGTGAGCGTGTTCACCCCTTACTCAATGGTTGTAAGGGAGTCCATCTCTTGACCATTGCCATAAAATATTACAAAGAAATATCATTTTATATACAACATAACTAGGTAGAAAGTATTACATTAATCATTATATCATTTACGTACAAATCCTCGAACATTGTGACTTTGTAGCATGTTGTTTTGATAAGTCACTTATCCTGCAGCGGACATTCCTTCAATCTACATTAACCATTAGTTCTTTAATTGCCATCATGCTAAATATAATTTGTCCTTCGCATGAGTTACAATCATTTCCTGCAATTACTGTTGTCAGCAAACTCTGACATCCAAATAAAAAAATTTTACTGGTTAAGCTTCAAGCCTCTTTTCATGTGCATAAAACGAATACAAAATATTGATACATACCTCTTTATTAACTATATACATGCATTACTTAAAGTATAGAACTATCAAAACATGTCTATTTATCTTTACACATGTATGGTTACGACACATGTGTGTCCATCCATAATTCAAATGCATAGGATAAAGTACATAAGCACTACATTTTACTATCGTTTCTTTCCACAAAACACTTTTATTTTCCTAAAGAAAACCACCACAAATATCCATATTATTTTCATTTAAAACTAGCACATTAGCTATGACCTTTGTGCATGTGAATTCATATTCTTTTTCTAAAACAAATTAACCTAACAACTATTATCTTGATACATGCAATCACATATTATTTTCCAAAGGAAGCTAACATCATAGATATTATTCCTGCATGCAAATACATAATCTTTTCTGAATAAATCTAACACAATCTTGCATGCAAATACATAATCTTCTTCGAAAGAAATATAACCCATTCTTGCATGGAAATATATAATCTTTTCCAAGTAAAGCTAACATAATCCTGAATGCAAATACATAACCCTTTCCAAAAGAAACTAACATAATGTACATTTTTTTCCAGAAGAAATCTAGCCTAATAGTTATCTATCTTTGTGCATATAAGCATATGTTCTTTCCTCACAAAAACTATCATAGTAGTTGTTGTCTGTGGGCTAAAAAAAGGTTAATCAAACTACATGCCCTTTAAAAAGTATAATAAACTAAACACACTTACCGTCAAGCTCAAAACAAAATCTAAATAATGAAATATACATAGAGTAAAGGTTGAGAAGATTCTACTAATCTATGGACCTCAATATAATTTCTTGAATGAAGTGTTTATCAAAAGGTATGTGTCATTTTCTACGAGGAAACTAAGTGAGAGAATCATTATTCAATGTCCATACTTGTAGTATTACACCTTTTATGTAAATTATAATTATAAATATTAAAAGAAAACTACCACAACTTATTTCTCTGCGCATGAGAATCCATGGAAGTCTTCCAAGAAGGTCACCACCGACAGTAAAAATAACAAGCTCTAACACAAATCATACATTAACAACCACATATGTCTAGAGAAGACAATAAAGGGATGGATTAATACACTTAGCTGCGGGCCCCATCTTTATGCATGGTGCCTGCAAATGAGTATGAAACTTGGTAGAGAAAAGAAAATAAAAATTCATTGGAACAAGCCCTTGATATACTGCTAGGCTCCCACTCGTCATCCAAAATCACAAAGCACACATGTGCAAGTCCCTTGTGGGTCACACATACAAAACTCATATAGTTGATTGGTTGTCTCAAGTGAATCCATGTTGCACATCAAAACCTACACCCGTGGTGTGGATGGAGCCCACATAGCTCCTTCATGAAACACTCTGCTTGACAGGGTAGCACTCAATATGGATTCACTTTTATACATCAATTTTTTACACATTTATCATCTCCACTTCTTGGTGTACACATGCCCATAAGGAAATGTTTCTCATATTTCATGTGCTCTCTCCTGGAACTGTTGATGCCCTGCTACAAAGCTCTACTTGACACCAATTCATAAACATCATCTTTTTAGGAGACACGTCATGAACCCTTTTCCTTTTTCTTTTGAAGTTGGTTGGGTGGTTACTATAAAACCATAACTAAATCTGAATGCTAATTGTTCTAAGCTCTTTGTTTTATTTAATTGTTAAATGGAATAAATATCGCGTTTTATATATATGTGGAGATTATATACTCCCCACTGAAGACAACGCCATCCTCAATGTTCATCACTAACTTTCACACATGACATCCATCTAGAACCATCAAAAGTGGTTTTTCCCTTTCAAAATGAAGGATTTGTATGTTCAATAACTAAAATAAATCTTGTTTATCAATAATTATAAACATTTATACCTTAAAATATATTCAATTTTTATTCCAATCACTTAACCCTTATTCAATTCAATAGAAGCCAAAATAAAGTCTCTATACCGACTTATTGTTACTTGCCAATTAATCTTGGAAATCATGGTCACTTTATAGAATAATTTTTACTACAGGGGGTTTATCATTATCAGTTGTGGTAAGCACTCCAAGAGTGGTTTGACAACCCAATAGCAAGCACCTAGGGTAGTTCACAACCTCCATGACAATTACATTGTAGCGTATGACCAACAAGTCCAACATAATTAAATTAATTGCAACATTTTCAATCATTAATTATTTATGTAATGCTAGATGATAGTTTATTCACAGTACTTCTTCAAGTACTTAGAGAGAACCTTGCTCTCTAACCATCAAAATGACCAATAACTACACCAAGTTCATATTGTCTTAGCCCCCACTAGAGGAATCCACAATATTGGTAGCACAATAAAGTAACTACACTTCCAGTAATTCATTTCTGAGTACTAGGTTCCTTTACTGTCAAGATGTACATAAGTTTTTTACATAATCATACAAAAAAGTAAGATAACTTATCATACTAGTTAACTTGGTTTACCACAGAAACCGCAGTGGGCAAATGAATGCTCCTTCCAACCAATGGGAACTAGTTTCCACAACTAGATTTAGACAATTTCACATCAAAGATATTTCGATGACAATGAAAACACTTGGTCTAACACATGGTTCCTCTTAGCAGGGTCCTACCCATTCCTTGAACAATGTCAGGTCCTGAGGAGTATACAGATTAAAAAATCACTCTTTGGGCCTCCACCAACGGGCTCCAAAATCAGCAAGGTTGCATAGGGATTTTCCCATCTCACCACGTTGGCCAACATTTTTCTGTTAATAAGATCATCCATCTCGAGGGAGAGGAAACCTCAGCCCAAGGAATCCTTGCCCCTTCACAACTATCCTATAACTATTTGAGATGTGAAATTATCCTTTAATACCTTTTTCTAACGGTAATTTATATAACTAAACATATGCACATTCACATTAAAGAAGAATGTACATTTATGTATAACATGCCTTCATGCTTGACCCTCAACATGGATCCCATACTCTTTAAAATTAAATTGATAAGAACTCATGACTGACATCACATGTCATACAGGTGGTATTCATTACAAAGTTTCGACATATAATCATCATGCAATTTACAAAAGCATTACAATATCTTGCATATCATGACATGATACCTTCTTATTCGCAATTGCAAATCACATTGCAGTATTTTACCTTTCGTAGGTTCTTATGTTCCATGTTACTAGAATCTTAGTGACATCAGTATGCTTCCATTGAGCTTTGCCTGCTTAGTCACGCTAGAAAAATTATAGACAACTACTTTTGTTAAAACCACACCCTATACAAAATATTGTTATGCACAAAACATTTTGTCAAATACATTCAGGATGCATTTTACTTTCACAGCAATCAATGTTCATAATATGTCAAGAATGTGGAATGGTATTGGTCATATCAATATTTCGTAAACCATTTTGATGCGTAACAAATAAGGCTACATCAAAAGAAATTTAGGACAAAGTTTCCATGAAGTTATTTTTCCAAAAAATTTAAGGGAAAAAGACCTTAAAAAATACTATAGTCACTATTTCATGTAAAATGATACTTCATTTACGCATATGTATCTAATCAACGCTCATTATGAAACATTAGCAAATTCAAGTCAATCACACAAACTTTTCTAAACTAAATGAATCGGTAATGTTAATATATTCAAAATTCTATCCATATTTTTTTTTAGTCATGAAAACAGAGACATCACATCTCCATAGAATAATGGAATTAACTTATTAGATCTCATAAGTAATGTCACCACAGTATTCACATGCACTCGATGAATATTTTCAAATGGTGAATTAACATGTTTCCTAAATGTAAAACACATACCAACTTGCATCATCATTAAGTCATCAACTTGTAGAGTTGTGAAGTTTGAAAAACAAACTAATAATAAACATCTAATTACCACTATTTCTATCATTAAATTGGTCGAACATACATAATCCATTTTATGCATTTCAGTATATTATCATACTATTAAATAATCTTAGTTGCTCTCATCCTGGTAATTGTTATTGGTGTATGTTCATATGCAACATTGCAATCCCTGACATAAAAAAGCATTTCTATCAAACTAACCTCTTTAATGACACTATTGTATCATGATCTAAGATTTTTGTATCATCCAAGAACTTGTAGTCGTAGGTATGCCTTCTTGAATAAGCATCCACTTTTGCAATAATGTCTTGCATATAATACTGTTATGTGTAAAATCCTATGAAAATCTTTATTCATGCAAAAACACTAAATTATTATTAGTAACTAAGTGTCATAACAATTAATGTAATAGTCCAAACAACCCCAAATTCAACAATGTATTGTCACCATAGAATAATCTATTGCGATCACATTGTTTACCATTTTAACAATAACCTTCAATTAAGAATTGAATGATGCGTATTCTAATATAGTTTGTCAATTGACCACAAACGATGGTGTAATGAAATAACAAATAATCAATGTTACTAACCATCATAACTCAATCAAAATCCATTATAAAACTCAATTGTCAATTAGTCATCACAATCAAAACCTTCACACTTAACTCATTCTTTATCTTTAACATCCAAAGAGGTTCTTTCAATGTTCTTTTAAGACATCATATTGTCCTCTTCAAAGACAACCCCCGCTTTTGTACATTCCTTCGTTATCACACAAATACCTGCATTGATTATTTTCTTATAAGAAATTAATTGTAACTCCAATCATTTTTTTTCCTTTAAATGAACCATTAAATATTGTCATAAGAATATACATGCAAAGGTTGATAATTAACTCACACTATCACTAATCAGAGTGTAATTATTCAAAATTATTCATTTAATTCCAAACAATAAAATAGAATTCCTTATTGTCTTTTATTTGCATAAAACTTCAAATGCCATAAGCACAATTACTCTTTGAAGTAGACACTAACACTTATCATTTTTTAATGCGGTTATTAACACCATCATGCATCTCATGTCAAATGTAGTATACTTCATACATTTCCATGGAATTTTTGTTAGTTTCATACCTGAACCGATACTCATTAACATCATACGTATATCTACTTATTTTCCACTTACGTATTCCCGAAAGGTGTTAGTGCTACAACATTTTTCTCTGGTACCACTTGTAACATCCCTCAATAATCCTTGTGAAAAAAATACATAGGATTAGACAATTTTTACGGAATTTACTAGCATGTAAAATTCTGAGTTACTTATTCCATATTCCCTCACTATCCATTATATTAAATATTCATCACTATATAGAGTAACTTTAAAAATGGAATAGCAAGTCACATGACATTACAAACATTGAGACAGTAAATTAACAGAAGCTTCCTATTGTAAACTTACATCATTATCATGGTTCTTTTACCTAGGCTAGTTATTCACATATTTAATTATGTAAATGTTAACGTCATGTAATAAAGCAACATCATTAGCATGACACAATAAGAAAACACATCATTTGACACTAATATGCCTACAAACCCTGTAGGGAAAAATAAGAAAACTTTTAATTTTACTAAACATTTCATCAGGGCAGTCCCCCCTCAATCAATGGTTGTAAAGAAGTCCATCCCTTGACCATTGTCATAAAATATTACAAATAAATATCATTTTAAGTACAACATAACTAGCTAGAAGCTATTACATTAATTATGATATTATTTACCCCATATTTACCCATAAATCCTCGAATATTATATATTTGTGGTGTGGTTGTTTCCATAAGTGGATTATCCTACGACTGATATTCCTTTAATCTATATTGACTACTAACTCTTTTGCTTCCATAATGTTAAATATAATCTATTTTTCCCATGAGTTACAATCCTTTCTTGCAATTACTATTGTCAACAAACTCTCACATTCAAATAATAATATTTACTATTAAGATTTAAGCCTCTTTTTCATGTACATAAATGAAACGCATACAAAGTTTTGATAAACACCTTTTTATTAACTCTGCAAACAAACTATTTAAAAGTACATAATTACCAAAACATGTCTATTTATATTTACATACATATGGTTAAGACACATGTCGGTTCATCCATATTCACATGCATAGGGTAAAATAAATAAACACCACATTAACTGTCATTTTTTTGTACAAGACATCGCAATTATCCATATTCTCTTAAAGTAAAACTAGCACACTAGCCATCATCGTCGTGCATGTGAATTCATATCCTTTTTCCATATGAAATTAATGTAACAATAATTACCTTGATAAATGTAAATAGATATTTTTTTCCAAAGGAATCTAGCAGCATAAGTATTATTCATGCATGAAAATACATAATCATTTACAAAATAAAGCTAACACAATCTTATGAAAATACATAATCTTTTCCAAAAGAAAGGTAATACATTCTTGCATAAAAATATGTAATCCTTTCCCAAAGAAACCTAACATAATCTTGCATGTAAATACATAATTCATTCCAAAAGAAACTAATATGATGCATATTCTTTTCCAAAATAAATCTAGCCCCATAGCTATTTACTTTTGTGCATATAAACACACTTTCTTTCCTCATGCAAACTATCATAATAGTTGTTATCTATGGACTGAAGAAATGTTAGTTAAACTACATGACCATTATAAAGAATAATAAACTAAACACATTTACCATAAATCTCAAAAACAAAAATTAAATAATGAAATATATATAGATTGAAGGTGAAAGATATCTTACCTATCTATGGAACTTAACCTAATTACTTAAAAAAAGTGTTTATCAAAAAGCATGTGATTTTTTCCATGAACGAACTAAGTGAGAACAATAACAAAACTTATTCGTATGTGCATGGGAATCCATTGAATCCTGCCAAGAAGGTCACCATCTACAATAAAAATAAAAAGCTCTAACCCTAGTAACAACCACATATGTCTAGACAAAACAATCAAGGAAGGGCTTAATATACTTAGGTGCATGCCCCATATTTTTGCATGGCACGTGCAAATGAGTAAGAAACTTAGTTGGAAGAACGAAGAAAACACAAAGCCAGTGGAATAAAACCTCTATATACTGTGAGGCTCCCAGTCGTGAACCAAAAGCACAAAGTATGCGTGCAAGGCCCTTGTGAGTCACGTTGTATACAACCAATATACTTGATTGATTTTCTCATACGAATCATGACACACATGAAAGCCTACACCTACAATGTTGGCACAACCCACACACATCCTCCTTCGTGAAACACTCTACTCGACAAGGTATCACTCAATGCACATTCATTTTATACAACAAGTTCTACACATTTCTCAGCTCCACTTCTTGGTGTATGTAGGCACATGACGAACTGTTTCTCATCTCTCATGAACTCTCTCTTGACATCATTGATACCCGGGCATCCTTAAGTCGATTTCAGATTCCACAAATATTCGAGAATCGGATGAACATGGGCATGGTCAATTTTTTGACCACGCCCATGTCCATCTGGTTCCGGAATATTCCAGGAATCTACAATCGACTTAAGCTCTAGGTTGATACCCTCGACCAAAACTCTGGCAACACTACTTCATTAATATCACTTTTTTAAGAGACACACAAAGAATATTTTTCTTTTTTCTTTTGAACTCAGTTGGGTGGCTACTATTCAACCCTAACTGAATTTGGACAGTGGCCATTTCCAACCCTTTGTTTTATTTAATTGTTAAAACGAATAAATATCACGTTTAGGAATATAGAGATATTATAGTGAAATACTTTAAAATTTTTCCAATGAGGTTGATCGAATATTAATATTGAAGATATTCAATTTTTTTTTAATTATCATGTAAATTAA
>APFE031404747.1:40752-68393 GCA_000404065.3 Pinus taeda | reverse complement strand
CTTAGATGTTTCAAATGTTCTTGGTCAGATTTTGAGAAAGGTGTGAGGTCATCTAAGTAGATGACAAGGAAATCGTGAATTTCTTTGGCAAATGCAATATCCATTGCTCTTTGAAAGGTAGCTCCTGCATTTTTCAACTCAAAAGGCATTTTGACATATTTGAAGGTTCCCCATGGGGTTGTGAATGCTATTTTTTCCTGATCATCAGGGTGAACTAGGATCTGGGTCAAACCTGAGAATCCATCAGGTAAAGAAATTCTTGAGGCCCCAACTACTCTTTGCAAGATGTGATCCATCTTGGGTAAGGGGTAATTATCTTTTAGGGACACTTGATTCAAGTTCCTTAGATTAACACAAAGCCTTATTTCACCAGTTTTATTTCTTGTAGGGACCAAATTTGAAATCCAGTCTGAGAATCTGATTGGTGCTATGGTGCCAGCTTTAAACATTTTTTGTACCTCTTTTTCAATTGAAGGGAGAAGCATAGGATTGATTCTCCTTCATTCTGTTTAAGGTTTTTGCATTGGCTTGAGAGGGATAGTTGTTGATGACTAAAGGTGTCATAGGACTTTAAATCCTCTAACTCCATGCAAAGACATCTTGAATTTTTAAATAGGTCAATGTATTTTAGGCTTCTGATCAGGTGGTAAAGATGCAGACAATTTAATTATCTTGGGTTTTTCAATAGTTCCAATGTTGCACTCTTCAATGGCAGCATTAAGGGGCTGCAATTTTGGTTTTCTAGGGACATCACTTGAGTCAAAAATGTCCTCTAATGGATCTAGGTCTGTTGGAAGAAAATTGTATTTCAATTGTATAACTTCAGCTTCAGCATCAACTATTTCCTCAGAATGTAATTGTTCAAGTTCTTGTATTTTCTCCTGGTCAAAGTTTGTTGGACAAAGCATTTGATTTGCATTTTTGAGTGAGATATTTGTTTGGTGTTGTTCAACTAGTATTTGTGAATCACTTGCAGCCTCTGTATCAATGTTTAGTCTTGAAAATTCTTGCTGCAAAGTCAAGAAATTGTTTATTTGTGTATCATCCTCAAACACTTGCCAATCCTTGACATTGTTTGGGACAGGAGCTCTGTGTTTTATCTCAGCTGTAAAGAAATGCTGGGGTTCAAGAGCTAGTTTACAAGTGCTTGCAATTGTAGCCAAACTATGAGCATGAAGATTATGGGTTCTAGGAATTTTGGTAATTTGAAATTCAGTGAAGGAATTTAGTATTTCAGCAGCAGCAGACCTATAAGATCTCAGTCTTTTGTCATTAGTGACCAAATTTCCCTTTACTTGTTGGATAATTAGGTCTGAGTCTCCTAGGATTGAAACTTTAATGGCTTGTAAGGATTTTACTAGCTTGAGGCCTAGTAAGAGAGCTTCATATTCTGCCATATTGTTGGTGCACCTGAAGTTTAATCTATAGGCTCGGCCCTCTGCATGATTGTTTTGTTTGTTATGTATCCAAACCCCTGATCCTGCCCCTAATTTGTTGACTGACCCATCAAATTCAAGAAACCAGAGGAATTCCTGATTAAGGGAAGAATTGTCAACTATTGTGGGACTTGGCATCAACAACTTGAGATTTTGGCTTACATTTGGTTTGTCTTCTTGAACAATTTTGTTTATTGATTTCTCAACCATTATTTCTAGAACAACAGTTTCTTCATTTATATGCCGATATTGTTTGAGTTTCTGGGTTTCTTCATCACTTGTGGGACCTGTATTATCATTGAAGAGAGTATAGGAGTCTATGTCAGAATGGACAGTATATATGGGAAAGTTTTGAGGCTTTTCTTCACTGCTGACCATGTATTTCATAAGTGACTCTCTATATAGCCTCTTGGGTTGACCAAAGACTAAGATGGTGGCATATGACATTTCTAATTGTAGGGAACCTTGGATTTTAGCCCCTCATGATCTTGATAACAACATTCCATATTTGGGTGGGATATCAGCAACTACAACATCCATTAGAATTGTTTTATTTGGGTACTAGACAAGTGACACACATAGATCTTTTATTAAGCCTAAACATTTAACTTGGCTGGAGTCAAATGAAAATAGGTCCTTATAAGGTCTTGTAATGTCCAGGTTGAGCCTCTCCATCACTGCTTTAGGCATAAGGTTATGAGAGGAGCCTGAATCAAACATTGCATTATGTAGTATCTTATCATGAACATGCAAGCTGACATAGAAAGGTAAGATCCCCGTAACTGTTGTCTTTCCATCAACCTCTGGACCGAAAAGCAATTCTAGGGTGTCATCCAACACATTGACATTATCTTTATTCCAAGTAAGTTGAAGGGACTTCTTGATTTGTTGTTTGTAAATGTCATGCTTGGCTAGTTCTGAAAGAGGAATAACTATCTTCAATTTGCCAATTTCAGATTCTAAGTCAAAGGGTCTTTCAGATTGGATCTTGGTATTGTGGGTGACAACCTTTTCCTTGTTTATTAAGTTTTTTTCTTGATTCTTATCCTGATCTTGAGGCTTGTCCTTTTTACTCATCTCTTGAGGAGTATTACTTGGATTAGGCTGCAAAGGTGATGCAGCCATTGGTTGTTGTTTTGAGGGAAATGGTTCAGTAACTTCTTCAACGGTTACTTCATTTGTAACTGAATCAGTTGTGTCATGTGGCTTTGTGACTATGGCTCTTTTGGGCTGCAGGCTATCTTTTGTTTTTCCAGGCTGTGTTACATTTACAGTTCTGCTTCTTAGCTTGTATTGCTTATGAACTTCATAAGCAGTTGTGTCATAACCTTGTTTAAAGTCAAATGACTCACCTGACTTGGTTTGGAACTGCTTAATGTCATCATCCTTACAATCTTCTTAACTCAGAAAAACTTGCTGCTCATCATTTAGGCCCATCAGGTTAATGTGGGTGTCATCTACTTGCTCATTTGAAGTGGATGCTTCAGTATAGTTTTCCTGGAACGGAGGCCTTATCTCTGGATTAGAACTGGCCTTGCCAACGTTTGGGTTTTGATTTCTCCTAAAATTGGGAATCCTGATAGGTTTATTTTGTGGTGCTTCCCATGATGATTTTCTCTCAACTGATTCTACTCTATCACCCAACCTCTTCATACCAGTGAGTATTGCATCCAGTTTCTGATCAAAGGCTGAGCGTTCTTCTTTGAAGGTGGTTCTCTTTTCCAATCTTGCCCTGTTTCTTTTGGCAATTAGGTTAGCCTCTACTGTGACAGCAACTTTTTGGGCATCTTTAAGGGTTTCAGGGGCTCTTTCCTTTAACTGATATGCCATATCAGGGTCAAAACCATCAGGAAATTTGTACAAAGCTAAATTGGGAAGAGGTCTTAAATTATGTGGTATTGCGTTATATACATTGTTGAATCTTGCACAATACTCCAAAATGGTCTCTTGAGGAGCTCGTTTGATTGTATCATATTCACCCAGTATGTGCAAGGGATCTTTCTTTTTTTCCCATCTGTTAGTAAAGGCTTGATAAAGCTCATCAGGAGTTGTTATGGTATTTACAGCAAGTGATCTAAACTAGGTTCTTACATCACCTGTCAGGATCTGAACAAAAATTCTCATTCTCACACTGTCATCATCTATTTCATAGTTCTCAAAATGATCTTGCATCCTTTTGGCATGTTGAATAGCTGTGAAAGGGCAAGTGGAGTCAAAATATGAGATTTTGGATTGGTAGTCCTGAGGTAGAGATGCAGCATTAGCAGGTAACTGCAGGGGCGCATATCTATTAGATATATTTGCAGGGTTTATAGGATTAACAGGGATAAACGGGACAACATGAACGATTGGTACAATAGGGGTAATAGGTATGGCAAAAACTAAAGTGTTGGTCAAGGGAATATGTGCAGTGGATGAAGGTGTGAAAGGAGGGCTTTGAGATGTAGATGGTGAACTAGGGGAATCAGGGGTAGACCGGAATAGAACCTTGATTGGAGTAGGAACAGGGTTAGGGTAAACTGTCTCAGGACTCAAATCAATAGGATTTTCCTGCCCTTGCTACTTCCTAATGATTTTAGGGATTGTGTTAGGGTTTTCAAAAATAGTTGGTGGATTGGGGTCAGGATTTGACCTTGTATACCGTGGATTCTTTTTGGGAGCCAGCTTCTGAACTTGTTTTTTGAGTATTTTTTGGAATTTTCTTGTATCTGCAAGGACCAGACAAGATTTTGGAATGGCTGCGTATATCTCAAAGCTAGCATGAAGATTGATTGAAGAAGCTTTTATCTAAACTTGTTAATGTAAAATAGAAACAGTTTTGAAGGCTTCCTGGCTGACATTCAGGCTTCATCTGTAGCTTTAGGAAATATACAACAATTAGAAAATCCTGAGGAAGTCCCTAGTGGAGTCGCCATTTATGTTAACAACCAGGTTGTTCCCTATGACTCCCAAGGGAATACAGTCGGGGTAACCACTAACCAAGCTTTGGAGTATAGGTCCTAGCCTACCTATAATCAGAGAGGGCTCTCTCTTTAAGTTTTTTGCTCTGTTTTGTGAAGATTTTAGGCTAGTTATAAGTTTCATTTTTTTGTTTGAGACTTTGGTTGTGAACTGTTGTTGTGAGAAGGGCATGAAATGTGTGAAAGATGCTAGTCCATTGGGCATATGGAGTCAGAACTCTGAGACAGTCCTGGTGCCTGTGATGGAGAAAGTTTTACTGCAAGGCTAGATGGCTATTCTTAATATAAATTCTGATTAGTGAGTGAAACAGTGGGAAATGGAATTACAGACAGTGTGATAACAATTTGAACAACAATTTCTACTTAGTAGCATACATGAATTACTAAACAGTAACTGTGAAATATTCAGGGTTTATTGGAGGAGTTAAGAATTCCAATTAAACAGTTGAAGTCATAGAAAACATTTATAGTAAAGACAGATTGAGATCAGGGTGTCTCCATGGACAAATCCTGAGCTATTCTTTTTCTTTCTTCCTAGATTTAGAACAACATATGAGAGATGTGAGTTAAACAAATAATAAAACATTAACAGAGATAGAGAACACTTATTATATTAAGCCATAGCACTAGAATCCTGTAGCATTCAATGGTTCCACGACATCATGCATCAGTAAGACCCAATTTCTGTAAATTCCGAGCTTTGTTTATATCATTCTTCCAGAAATTACAGCCGAGTTCTCCTTTTTAACAAGAAAACAACCACCACTGCAAGCTTATGTGAGGGATAATATATACAATTGGTTTTACAAAATATCTGAACCGCTGAGTCACTTGATAAATTAAATACGTTCACCAACTTTACCAAATAGGAGATAAGGAAGTTATTGCTGCCCTAAATATAAAATAAATAGTCTTTAATTATGTCAGAAATCTTCTTGACCTTTGGAGGCCATTGAGTTGGTTGAGTGTTCTGCATTCATGCTGAATGATGTGTCTTTATGCTTTGTCATGATGTAGCTTTCTCGGCCTTGTTACCTATAGCTGTCAGTGTTGCTTTTAGTGGCCAAATCTTCCTGCTGAGTTGGCTCATTCCACTCTTCTCCAGTCATAGTGTATGCATCACATTTTCTGAACATGATGACTTATGTTTTTTGATGAAAAGACTTTGATGAAAGCCTCCTGTTTATAGCAACAACTGTATCATTTTGGTCCACCACTCCTATGTAGGCAATTGATGTCTCAAAATTGCATCTAAGGTTTCATCTGCCTCTATGTATTTATAGAAGTTTGGAGGCACTTCAAACAAATGTTTGATCTCATTCATAATAAAAAATAAGTTCTCTACTCTGTCATAGAGACTTTGCCCAGATGCTGGCCCTGTTACCTCTGAAGTACTTGATCCTTGAGTGATCTGATTGGTGGCAAATGTGTTCACCCTTTTTGCATAATTCTAATGTGATAGTAGTTTCCTTGCACTGTTCAACAAGCCAAGAAGACCTCTGCCCTGTAATGCTGCAAACTTATCCATGAATCTGTTGACTTTTGTTTGCATGTCCTGGCTTCTTCTATCCAATGTTTGTACCAGGCTTTTCAATGTGAGGACCCTCTTTATCAGCTGGATGGTTTCAGTTCTGTTGGAGATTCCTATTGCTGCCAGCTGAGGACCTGTGCAGTTATTAAGAACGTTGATCATTATGTTGGCTATCTCAGGCATACTGCCTAGAGATGCCCTTGCTCTATGGACTTCCTTCTGTGGTTTGCCTATGAGCTCCATTAGCTCATGGATAGTCTCAATATACTGCCACTGATCTGTTATTGATTGGCCAATGTGGGTCCACAAAACTGTCTTGACCTCAGCCACCACTTTGTCAAGGGTGAGCTCTTTCTCCAGCTCCTTTATCTTCTCTTTGAGAGCTTTTATTTCTCTCCATTTTTCAGCTACATTCTCCATGTATTTGTCATATTTTTCATTCAGCTTAGCTAAATTCTCCTTGGCTCCATTTAGCTCTGTCATCTGGGCTTCTAGGATCTTGATTTCACTCATCAACTTCTCCATATCAAGGCTCGGAGCCTGCTTTGAGGTTGGTGCTGGTGCTGATGTTGATGGAGCTATCTATCCTGTAGGAGGAGCAGTAGTCTGTGGGGCCTCCACAAGGTTTATTATCTTTGGAGGGGGCTGAGAAGTTTGACCTCCTTCTTTCTGCTGTAGGGCTGCCTGTAGTGCAGCCTTTGTCTCTTCCAGCTTCCCTTATGTTTGCACTAGCTTCTTGTGCAATGCTACCAGCAATGTTGCTACATCCTGGTCCTGTCTTTGCTGGGCAACCTCTTTTGTTTGAGGGTGAAGGGTTGCTGGGATTTTAATCTTCTTTCTTAGAGCTACAAGGTCTGCATCTCTTATTTTCAGCAGCGTTTGTATAGCCTTTGGGTCCTTTGGGTCATGCCCAAGCTCTATGATTATATCCTCCAAAGACCTGATCCTGTTGTCTTTGGCCTGAGAGGATGCCTTCTCCAACTCAAGTTGGGCAACTATATTGTTCAGGTTGTTTTCCAACCTATTTGCCAATAAGGTTTTATCTACCAGTGTTGAATATACCATCTCACCCATTTGCTTGTGAAGTTCTATTTGGTCCATAGGGTGGATGTCCTTGGCAAGAACCTCAAGTTTGGTTCTTATATAGTCTGCAGCTGACTGTCGCTGCAACATGGTTGGCATGAAATGAATCATGGTCATTTTCCCTTCTGTTATGTCGTAGGTTGACATAAGCCTCTGCTGATTGGTAGGAGCCATCTTAAGCAACTGGTTGTAGATCTGGAGCTTGAGTGGCTCATTTCTCCTTTTAATGTCGATGAATTGTTGCTTAATGCCTATCTCAGCTCTCCTTTGCTGACTTGAGGAGCTGACCTCTCCTCCAAGGGTTTTTTCTTTTTCCTGCTGAAAGGAACTGGCAGATGCCTCCATGCTCGGTGGGCCCATGCCCAATGATTGCCCAATAGGCATTTCTTCCTCGGAGAGGGGATTCATTCTCTGCCTTTTCTCCCCTTGATTTGTGGATGTGGTGAGGGGGGTCTCCTGCTCTCTATCCCTCTTCTTTCCCTTTTCTTCTTTCTGTGGAGTTTGCAGCACTGAGGCCTCCACTGTCTTTTCTTGCCTAGGAGGCACATTCTCTTGAGCCTGTTGCTCAGCAGATATTGGGGCTTCACTGTTTGTTCCTTATATATTGGCTGCCCCTCTTTTGCCCTTTTTCTTGTTGTTCTACTTGCCTTTTCTGCTCTTGCTGTTCTGCTATAGGGTGGATGTTCCTGCTCCATCTGCTTCCCTTTATCCTTGCTTATTCCTGTGACAGTCGGTACTGCTGCTGGGCTGTTAAGGATGAGGCAGCTGCTCCAGTTGCTTTGATAGAAGAGGAAACCTACCCACAAGTTTCCAAGTCAGCCTCTTTCTCAATATTCTTTGCTTCTCTTTGTAGCATTTTCTCTCTAGTCATTGGCTCTTCTATAGTGCCCTCTTTCCAGCTTAATGAATTGGCATATTTCTCAATATGAGGAAGTCTCACGTGAGCATAGCCACCCAATTTGTATTTTACCCTCTTGAGGGAAATGAAATGATTAGGGTCCTAAGGTAGCCATTGGAAACTGGTTTGGAGTTTGAGGGTCTCTAGGATCAAATCTTCTTCCTTCCATCCTTCCTCCCTTTTGTTGTATAGAAATGGGCCTAGCTGGTTCCTTACTTTTAGTTGCACCTTCTTGTTTTTATTGTGGAAATGGACAAAGTCTGCATTTCCAAACTGCCTAAAATACTCTAAGGCAAAAAGTCTCATAGGGACATATCTTGGCAGCCTATAAGGGTTGAACTCAGCCATATATTCTGATTACTGTATGGTGTTGGTAAAAGTACCAATCACCAATGTTGTAGGCCTTTGAGAGGTGAAGAATCCTTTGCATCTCATCTGTCAATCTGGGAGGAGGGACACCCAATAACAAGGTCATAGCTGGATGCATAAAAAGGTCTTTGAATTCACAGTAGGTGTAAGGTGAAAAAGATACATGATGAAAGACTAAAGACCAAAACACTACAGACCTTGGGTTTCCCTGGGCATTTAACTTCTTGAGAGGAACAGGGAAATCATTGGGCTGATAAAATAAGAACAAGTGATAGATGTACCTAGTGTATTTAAACACCTTTTCCCTTTCTAGATTAATCAATTGTTCATGAATCTTATTGGCAATATATGTAGCAAAATCATAGTGCACAGCAGGAGGCATTCCAGGGGAGAATATGGGCAGCATGGCCATAATGGTTTCATCAACATCCTCATATGACCCATAACCCAGGATGTAACTGATCAAATCCACAAGCATTTTGCCCAGCTCATTGAGATATTGATATCCTATAGGAGGGGTTCTACTCACAGCTTCAAATTTTCGCTGAACAAATAACTGATTAATCTTGATGATCTGAGCATTGGACAGCTTGCCCCCTTTCTTTAGCAAGTCATTGATGGAGAGAGGAGTTAGGGGCTTTGCAGTGTGAAAGTGTAGTATCTCATTAATGGCCTCAGGGGTGATATGGAACAATACTGAGCCTGAGGGGCTGAGAAAAGCTTTTTGACATGGATCATAGCTGGAAGGACATTGATTTATCAAGTCTGGGAGGACATTGACTTGAGGGAGATTGTAAATGGGCAGGTTGGAGTCCCAAATCCCTAAGATATCAGCTCCACTGAGATATTGGGCTTTTAACTCATTCTGCAGGTGAATATTAATTTGGAACTCATGGCAGATGAGTCTATCATCTGGTAATCTCTATCACCCAGGGCCTTTCCACTCTAGCTCTCTATGTGGGGCATTCAGAGTTGAATATTTAAGGCTACTGGTGTTTCCATGGTTAAGTAGTACTTATGACTTGTATTAGAAACTGGTTTCAGTGGGCAGAACAACACAGAGGGGTATTTTTGCAAAAGTAAGGCAAATTGTAAGGGAAAATGGGGTAAACTGTGGTGATAATAGTGTAAAATGCTCAAAAGAGAGTTAATTGAGCAAATGCAGGGACTAGTAGCACTGCTTTCCCGGTGAATTAGTGCAACTCAGGTTTTAAGTCCACGAATGCGCGGACTGACTATGAATTTAGGAAAATGTGACTAAATGTGGGCTCAGTAGGTGAATTTAGACCTTACAACTGAAAATGAATGCTGGTCACTGGGGATTTGCTGGTAAATACAAGGTTCCTCACTCTTTTTAATTCAGTTTTGGAGAATTATGGACACAACCAAGCGCGGAGGGGATGCTTTGGATAAATACCTGGTGAATTGTCGGCAATGGTCACAAATGCAGGTGGGTTGAAGGCGCCAATGGTCTTCGGGTCGATTTCTGCAGGTTGGTGATGGATGGTCGTAATTTGCATGCAGAGGTGAGCAACAGTATTTTTGGCAAAAGTGACAAAAAACACGAATTTTGGCTAAAATATGGACTTTTTGGGTTATTGGTGCTTTTTTTGGATGACATCATCAGCTGAGGTCAGGGTTGGGTGACGTCAGTATGACGTCATCGAGTGATGTGGCAGCCTGTGAGTGGTCCACGGGGATTGCATAGGTGGCGGACATGTCAGAGCGTTGGCGGGCAGGGGTGCTGACAGGGCGCCGAGTCGAACTGACGTGGGCGGGACGTAGCAGTGACGTGGGCAGGCGGTAAAGCACAAGCGGTAAGTATTTTTTCTCGGACCGCTCTAGATACGGTCATGGTATTGTCAGAGGGCGGCCTGAGAAAATATGGGGGTGACGCGTGGCAGAGGCCTGACGTCACCCTCTGACAGTTTCTCGGGCAGAAAGGTTCGGTGATCGGGGCCCCTCCGATATGAATGTGGGCTGTCAGATGGGAAAACCCAGATCAGATGGTTGACGGGTTGATAAAATGCAAGGACAATCCGGAATGCAGGGCAAATAAAATATTATTATTTTCTAAAATGTGTGCCCAGCGGAACATTATAAAAAGTGGGTTTTTATGGCTTTTTGCAGAGTTACGTGTTAAAATGGGATTTTACATAGGTTTATTTACAAAGAGGGTTTAGGTTACTAATCCAAGCAAATCTCGGATTAATCCCAAGATTAATTTTCCAGCACTCTTTGGGTCGCGCTCAATGTTTTAGCGTTTGAAAACATTCAAAATGATACATAGAGCTATAATGCTCGGGGAAGGGGATATATAGATATTTTGGGTTTTTTGCCAAATTTACATAGTAATAGGGGGAATAGGGGGTATAAGGAGTTAAATAGTGATAGATTAATAGTTAATATGAGTGAAAAAAGGTGGATGAGAGGGGTAAAATACTAAGTTGTTATATGAAATCAACTTAGTTTTTAGGAAGTAGATCAAAATGAAAATAATTTTTACACAAGAAATGTGGCTCTTAAAGAAACAAGAACCAACAAAAGACTTTGACTTCTTTCATGAACATAGGTGGCATAGGGATGTTAGCCATGAATGTGATGGGGGGTAATCTGGAAGTTAGACATGCTTCATTAAGTTGCTGTAAGACCGCTGAAATAGGAAATCTGCACTGGCACCATGTTTTTACCTTTGCTTAGGCCAGTGAAATGCCATAAACCATGCTTTCTGCAACCCCATCTACCTACCCACTCTATTGCCTAGCATTTTTTGTTACTCTAAGGAGGGTGCACTTAGACTTGCAAACCCTTCTGTGCCTTTTCTTTTCCTTTGGCTTTTTCTTTTGATTTTCTATCTAAAACTACCCTTATGCTTCCAAGGCCCCAGATTAAGCAGTTGGGAACCTTCATTCTCTACCTATCTACTTTACCTGCCAAGATTGAGCTGTTTGGACAGATTTCTTTCTCTAATCTACAACAAAAATTGAAACATGGCATGACCCAGCTTAGGCTGTTGGATCACCCATTCAAAAGTAGGGCAGCATCAACCAAATGTAAGTATATTTCTTCCACAAGAATATGAGATCTTTGTATCACCAAAGTAGATCATATTGGCACTTCCCCTGCCAATCATGAAAAATGAAACCTATTGGTATAGGTAGCTAACAGGTTACACTAGTAGTATAGGGACCTAACACGAGGCGAACAAGGTGAGGCCTCCCTGCAATGTAGAAGCTCTTGCAACAATACACACTATTGTTTTTATCTATCCACAAACTCATCTATGCATGGAAAATATTTATTAAATAATGGAAAATTGAGCTAGTAAATATATCAAATGCCTAACCTAATAAAGTGAAAATGAAATGGGGTAAATTTTGTTATTAAACAAGTGGAACCAACCCAATTGAAGCTTGTTAGCATGCTCTAAAAAATGACAGAAATTTATTGTTCTTTTCCACAAAGGAGTTCCAGAAATCTAGATTTGGGAATAAGAAAACTAATCCAGGTAGCTCAATGATTACTATGACGTTCCAAATATTTTCCAAGGATGAAATGATGCTTGTAATCCTGAAAAATAACTTACATCAACCATTTAACCCAATCCTACAACAAGAAATAAGTAATAATAAATGTAGAAATAAAAATAAACAAGACCAAGAGATGCATGTGAATAAGAAGTGACAACAAGAAAAGCAAATGATACAAAAGGGCTCTAAGGATCTTGGGATGTCCAAGCCCAAGGAAACTCAGAGTCCTATGGAGGAGATCAAGGCTTAGAAGTTGACCTTGACATTGATCTTCATTATTTCCATCAATACAAATTACATCCATGCAGGAAAATACAATGGAGCTGCAAAAATGCGAGTTATCTCCACAAGAAGACTAATAAAAATATACACCTAGAAGAAAATTTGACATGGTACTTATAAAGAATGATTAGGAATCATTCCCCATGAAAAGATGAATCTTTCCCCACCAAAATCCCTTGATTAGTGGATCTGGTTCCCAATATTAGGAATCTGTATTAAATGGCACAGAACACATTCCTATATTTTCTCAATCATTGGGGTTCCAAAATCTATGCCATCATTCCATAATATCTAGTTGATTTATTATTTAATATTGACCCTCCTGTAGTAGGGAGAAAGTCCCTAGATTATCTCATCCTCCAAATCTTCACAATCTACCCAATATTCTCATGATATTCCATAAAAATAAATAATATTAGGCACAAATATGCAATTATTCCTAAACCTTCATAATAAACATATTAAAGTTAAAAATATATTATCTAATGCAAAAATAGAGGTTTTATATGTTGAAGGATGGTTTGATGGGCCTTAATTTATGTCTAATTTAGAGGCCCATCAATTGTCATACTAATGCAATCAAGTATGGAGGTTGAATTGTTCAGTGTTTACCTCATCAGAGTTCATCATGAGAATCTGATAATTGCAGTGACCAGATGGAGGAGATGGTTGAGCAGCATGGCCTTATGGAGGTTGGGAATATATATACCCTTAGTGGGGAAAAGGGTTAGTAAGCATAATGGGTTGAGATGAAGCAAGAAGGGGAGGAGGAGAGGAAGGTTGTGATCGTCAAGAAACTACTTGAGATTCCATGCTTGATGCATCTGAGGTAACAAGGGAAACTCATGAGTATAATGACCATAGAATCCACAACAAGCACAAGGGTTTTTTGTACAAAGATCCTTGTTCTGCTTCGGTTTACCTCCCTGTTGCTAGGTTGCACGATTAGGTGGAGGACCTTGAGGGGCATTGGGTGGAGCACCTTGATTACCTTGTGGCTACTGGTTCCTATTTCCCTTCCCCTTGTTCTTTTTCTTGGGAGTCAGGGGATTGTGACCACTCTATTAAACGTACACATTTCCTTGTGGAGGTGGTGCTTGCTGCAGTAGAGGGGGAGTAGGCATGGTGGGTTGAGGCGCTGGTGCCGAACGAGCTAGAGCACTAGGTTGTGTGTATAGATAATATGGATATGGGGCAACATTGGTATAAGTAGGCAGTGCAAGGGCTAGCCCTTGCATCGATTGATGCAGACGAGAATTCGCATATTGTGTGCTGGAACCTGCATAAGGAGTGCCCTAATAAGGACTGCGGGAGGGATAATTATACATGGGACTGGTCCCTCCCTAAGGCTGACAATAACTCATTTGAGGAGGATCATATGGTTGGGTTGTGAAAGAGTTCCAACCTTTCCATTCAGGGCATGAGATGCCCTCGATGCATTAGCACCTCTAGGCTAAGGTAAATCAAGGATGATAGTGTAAATGTAACCTGACTGAGTGTAAATCAGGTCCAATTTGAGAGCTATCTCGAGAGCCTATTCCTTGGATTGAGGAAAGTAAGAAGAGACATGTTTCACAATGGGTGCCAACAACTATCTAAGAAACCAATCCATGTAGACCCGGTCTTTGAAGTCAGGAGCTCGACAGATGCTCCTTCTTCTACGCAATTCCTAAATATGGTTGGAAAGGTGAGTGGTAGAAGTTTGATGAAATGAAGTCAAAAGTTTAGTACTAGTATCATACTAGAGAAGTAACTACAAATATGAAAGAAAGGTTGTGGCAAGAGTCATTAAAGTCGAATGGGATTCCCTAGGTTGGTCTACATACCACTTCACAGCAGCTCCAGTGAGTGTGTGTTGGAACAACCGAAGATGAATGTATTCATCGATAATAGAATTGGATGAACACCACATATGAAAGGAGCAAACATGATTGGTTGGATCTTGTTAGGATTACATTCAAACTTTGGCATGTCCGAGGGGAGTTTTTTAGGCATTGTTGGCCATGTGGGATCATGGAGAAGAGGATCATTTATAAGCTAGTTAAAATCTAGGAGACTTAGCCCAATGAAAAAATGAAGTAAGGGAGTCAAAGTGACCACATTGGTTGAGGTTTTGGTAATGGGGGTACTGTGGTCGATACCTGGGTTACCGTCCTAGAATCTTGCACCTGCATTGGTGCCTGACATGATGGAAATATGATGATGAGGGGACATGGAATCAAAGGATGAATCAATAGAATCTAAATCAGAATCAGAATGATGACTCAATGGAGGACTGGAAATGAGGATTAGGGGACACAGAATCGAAGAATGAATCAACAGAATCAAAATCAGAATCAGAATGATGACTCGATGGAGGACTGGGAGGATGAAATCGCTCCTGATGGGGAGGAGTGATATGGCCTAATGGGAACTGAGGGTGAAGCCCTTAAATTCAATGCAAAAAATATGTTAGAGGCACTGTGATATCTAGCATAAGTGATAATAATAAGAAGAAAAAAGCAACAAATAGCAAGAAAACACCTAGTGTAATGATGACAAGTGTAAACTAACTATTTTATTGATGTTACTCTTAATGAAAGAAAACATGTTGAACCAGATTTAAATAGGAACACAAGAAATTACATAGATAACCATAAACACAGAGATGTAGTGGAAATGATACTTCATTTCATTAATGTAAAATTCCAAAATATGCTTACAAATAGAAATGGAAATAAACCAGCTAGGTCGATGGTAGCTTATCCCTAAGAAGAGATGTGGTGGCTACATGCCTCTAAACTATGTTACAATGAGGCTTGAAGGCCTATTTATTATTGAGAAATAATGGAAAACCCTAAACATCCAAAAACCTAACCCTAGAAGATGAAACACCAAACTGTGGGCCCCGTTTGGGTAAAGTGGTACATCAACGTCCCGAGGTTGTAACTTTGGCATACGATCTCCATTTGACGTGCACAATATTTTGTTAGAAAGATCTATCCAAGAACTACAACTTTGGGAAGGGAAAAATTTGTCCATTGACCCATGTTGCTCCCATTTTTCCCAAAAAAATGTTGTTTAGGGCCTCAAAACGGCTCTAGAAGTTTAGGACCCGTAAAAATGCTAAAAATAGTAAACTATGTTACAATTAAGGAAACTGAAAAGCTGAAAGAAACAATGGTGGGGGTCCAAGTGGACTTGGCAGGTGGCCACCAATATCCACTTGGATCATTCCTCGCCCCTTAGGAAGCAATGGTCCCCATTGCGTTGAGTTCCTCCATGAGATGAGGAAACTTCTACTAAACTTGGTCCTTGGTGAGCCACTTGTCCTAGTGAAGGAGTTAGCCTAATTTGACAACTCGATACAATTGGATATTCTATTGGTGAGTGTGCTTGATTTGTGTGTCCATGATCCAATTAGTTGCAACTTGTTCCATGCAATCTGGATTTAACTCTGTGGGTGTGAGATGTTCTGTAATGTCAGATGTGTCTAGTAATGGTGGAAAATATGGTCAAAGGCAGTCCACATTAAACACTGGGTGCAGGCCAAGGAATGGGGGAATGCTAAGCTCAAAATCATTGTATCCCATAGCCTTGGTAATGGTGTAAGGACTATATCGGAGTGGTCTGAGTTTCTAATAGGCTCTGGTAAGGCGTTTCTTTTGTAAATGCAACCAAACTTTGTTGCCCACGTGAAACTTGTGTGGCACCTGATGTTGATCATGTCGCTTCTTGTACTTGTCATTTGATTTCTCTAGAATTTCATGGCCCTGCTCGAGAATATGTTGGATGTGCTTAATGAAGCTATTTGCATTATCTGTTTCAGACTGGATATGAGTCGAATCTCTATGAGTAGATGTAAATGGCATGGCCACATCAATGGGACATATTGGCTAGTATCCGAAAGCCCACCTGAAAATAGTTGTGGCCAATCGAGCTGTGGAGAGCCCAGTTGTAGTTGTGTTGAACATAGGGGAGGCTCTCATCCCATGTGCGTGGATGCTTTGAGTTGTACATGCATAGGATGTGTACGATCATCCTGTTGACAACCTCTGTCTGGCCATCAATTTGAGGATGGAAGGCTGTGAACTTAGTGAGTTTGGTGTACATCATCGACCAGAGATTGGACCAAAATGTACTGAGGAACCTGCTGTCCCGATCTAAGATGATAGACTGTGGGATCCCAAGGTGTACCCATACTCATTCAAAGAAGAGTTTAGCAGTGGCCTATGCTATGATATTCTTCTTACAAGCCGCCATAATGGCCATCTTCGAGAACTTACCGATGACCGCAAAAACACGATCATTTCCATGCTTAGTGGAAGGAAGGCCTAACATGTAATCCATGGAGATGGATTCCGAAGGTCAACTAGGGGTAGGTAGTGGGGTATAGGGGCCTCGCTTCTTGATGGTTGGTTTGGAAATGATGCAAGCAGTGCATGATCTAATGTACTTCCTCACATCCTGTCAAAGATTTGGCCAATAGAAATAATTCTACAGTACTGCCACCATTTTCTTGACCTCGAAATGCCTAATAGCCCCACTGTAGTGTGCTTCCCAAATAATTTTGGTGCACTCACTTGAAGGAACAACAAGGTGACCCAGGTGGTGTAACATGGCATCCTAGAGGTGAAAATATGGAACATGCTGACCCTCCAAGAGTATCTGGTATGTGTGGCTAAATTTTGGGTCACTTTTGTAGAGAAGTCATGAATCAAAAGTCTCATGCCCACAAGAGTTGAGCACGATGGCTAAGACCATGATCGGTGGTTGACTGAGGCAATCTACAACATTATTGGTGCTGCCCTTCTTATGTTTGATATTCAAATGGAATTTTTGCAAGTATGTGGACTACTTCTGATGGTGATCATTCGGCAATTTCGCTTGGGTCTGTATGAACTGTAGGGGTTGGTGGTCTGTGTGGATGACTATTTCCTTCCCCAAAATGTAATGCTTCAATTGTCAGCAGGCCTGGACAATGGAATACATATATTTGTCATAAGTGGGATACTTCGGGACTATGTCTGAAAGTGTCTCACTGTGATATGCCACTGGATGCCTTTGTTGAGTAAGGACTACCCTAATAGCATAGCCAGAGGCATCTGTCTCGACCTCAAATGGTTGTTGCAAGTCTGGTAATGCGAGCACTGGTGTCGTGCAGAGGAGATTTTTCAACTTTTTGAATGCCTTCTGTTGAGATTCAGATCAAAAGAATTTTGCTTTCGCTCCTCCCTTGGTGACTTAACTCAAGGGCCAAGTGATATGAGAAAATCCCAACATGAACTTGCGGTAGAAGTTAGCAAGACCTAGAAAGTTGCTGAGTTCTATTAATGGTTGGAGATGGCTAATCCAGAATGACTTGGATCTTTGCTGGATCCACATGCAGCCCTTGTTCATCAATAATGTATCCCAGATACTGAACCTGGGTCATGCCAAAAGTGCATTTCTCTAAATTGTCACATAACTTGTGTTGCCATAGTGTTTGGACAACCTGTCGGATGTAGTGGAGGTGCTCTTCCCAACTTTGGCTGAAGGTCAAGATGTCATACAAGTATATCACTACAAATGAGTTGGTGAATGCTGGGAAAATTTGTCCATCATCACGTTCCTTTGTTACTCGAGGGCTTCTTCGAGTAAGATTTTGATAGGATCTCCTACCCCCTTGTCTTTCTTTTCATCCACCATGGTAGGCAATTGGGATTTGCGAGGCTAGTCTTGCAAAGGTTCGACTAGTTCAAGCCCTGACTCCTTATATCTTGACCTCATTGGGGACATGCAAAGAAAAATAGAGAAAAAGACGACCGCTCTAATACCATTGATCCAAATTTAAATAGGAATGCAAAAAATTATAGATATAACCATAAACACAGAGATGTAGCAGAAATAATACTTCATTTCATTAATGTAAAATACTAAAATGTGCTTACAAACATCAATGGAAATAAACTAGCTAGGGTGATGGTAGCTTATCTCTGAGAAGAGATGTGGCGGCTACATGCCTCTGAACTGTGTTACAATGAGGCTCGAAGGCCTATTTATTATTGAGAAACAATGGAAAACCCTAAACATCCAAAAACCTAACCCTAGAGGATGAAGCGCCAAACTGTGGGCCCCGTTTGGGTAAATTGGTACATCAACCTCCCAGGGTCGTAAGTTTGGCATACGATCTTCGTTTAACGTGAACAATATCTTGTTAGAAAGATCTATCTAAGAACTAAAAATTTGGGAAGAGGAACATCATTCAATAGACTCATATTGCTTCTAGTTTTTCCAAAAAATGTCGTTTAAGGCCTCAAAACAGCTCCGGAAGTTCAAGACATGAAAAACTGCTAAAAATAGTAAATTGTGCTACAATTGAGGAAACTGAATAGTTGAAAGAAACAATGGTGGGGCTCCAAGTGGACTTGGTAGGTGGCCAGCAATATCCACCTAGATCACATGTCCTGTCAAATAAAAATACCTCTAGACTATAGGTGATATGAATCCTCAAACAAACCTAAATATACTATTTCAAATGGAATTCCAAATAATTTCTTACTTGACAGTGTTAGGGTCATAAAATTTATAGGACCAAATGATAATTGAATAATTTCTTTGAGTACTTCAGATTGTAAAAAAATATTTCTTTCTGCAAATGATTTCCAAAAAAGCTAGAAAAATGAAAAGTGGGTATAAATACAAAAATTAGAAGAAAAAAAGAAGGAAAAAGAAAAGAAATGATAAATGAACCCCACAAAAAAATGAATAAATACGAAAGTGATTGTAGTTTAAGTGCCACTACAAGCCTTCTCGCTTTGTAAAGAATAAATTTAGGAAATTGTGTGCAACTTGTTTAAATGCCACAATAGCTTTCTACTTGAAACATACAGTTTACTCATGTTCAAGAAAGTTTCAATTTATGTTAATTAGATTAGAGTGTTGGCATTATGACATAGGTTTGGTGCTATGACACAGGTGTTGTCCTTGATGGCAACTCACTCAGATGATAACTCACAGTTTAGGATCATAGAATGAAAGAAAAATAGGTATACATAGGTTCCCCTTCACCAAACCACGTATACACGCAGGTTCGTAGACCAAAAGGCGCGTATGTCTATACACGCACTTTCACACAAGGAAAAGTGCGTACATGGTGGAAAACTTGGTTTTGGTCCATGGTATTTGGTCCTTGGTATTCTGACCCATGGTATTGGTCCAAGGTATCTTGTTCGAAGTTTTGACCCCAGGTATTTAGTCCAAGGTATTGATTCTAAGTGGTTTTGGACCACGGTTTTGAGTAAGGCCTAAGACTATAAAAGGAGGAGGATTCATTAGGCCAGGGCACTCAAGTATTGAATATCTAATGAAGAGCAAGATCTAGAAGACTGGTCATTGGGTTATGGTGCATAGCTGGCTCTGAATCAAGGAGGAACCTGAGCACTTGAAGAAGGATAAGTTCTAATGATGGGTCAAGATATTAAGGCTTGAAGAGAAGTATCTTTGAGTGGTTTTTGATCTTTTATCTAAATAATTAGCACATGTGATAATTTTCAAATTTGATGATCTGGGTATAACTGATGTTTGAATAGTGGTAAAGGTTAAATCATTTTTTACAGATCTGTACGCAGGTTCAGTATAGCAAAGGCGCATATACACTCTTGTTCAGCATTTCAAAACTACGTATACGCAAGTCCACGTTGATAAAAGTGCGTATGCATGCAGGTTCGACACATTGAAGTAGCGTACACCTCATAAAATATGTTTTAGCTACTTATGTTTATTGTTGCAGTGTTCTGGGTTCTGGATTGGGTTCTAGTTACAGCATTCAGAAAAGTGATTATTTGATTCAGTTTTGGTTGGTGCAAAGGAGATTGGTTGATGCAGATATATTTGATGTTTGATTGATGTTATTGATGGATCCATTCTAAAAATTTATGAAACGTGGTCCCTGGAAGAAAAGAGAAGGTTGTAGCCTTCTGTAGGTTAGCACCTACATACTAGTAAACACATCAGCTAGTACAAGAGCTAAGGGGGTGGTAGCTCCCTTCCAAGAAAAGTTGGAGAACAAGAGAAGGTTGTAGCCTTCTGTAGGCAGAAGCCTGCATACTAGTATAAGGCTGCACTAGTACAAATTTTGTAAAAAGAAGTTTCTTATTAAAGAAAGACAGAGATGATTACAGCAGGTGGTTTTCACCCATACTGGGTTTCCACCTTACATCTTGTGTTCATCTGTGTGATTGCATGTTCTGTTTACTACATCTGATTACTGGTTATATGGTTCTGATACACAGATTAAAGATCAACTAACTAAATTATAAGTTTGCAAAGAATACACTGGTTTCTCTAAACATAGTTGTGTATACACACAAATTTCGTTAACACAAGTAGCATATATAAATCTGTTTATGGAAATGAAATATTGTTAAATTGCTAATACTAATTCACCCCCCCTCTTAGTATTATTTCCAACAATTGGTATCAGAGAAGGTCCTTTAGAAGAAGATTGATCACTTGAAGGAAAATCTATCATCATGGTCAGCTACAAAAGAGAGGGATCCATTAGACCACCAATCTTTGATGGGAGCAACTTCACCTATTGGAAGGTAAGAATTATAGCCTATCTTCAATCTCTTGGAATAGATGTTTGGGAAATCGTGGAAGGAGGATATACATTTCCATCAACAATTCTTATAGATACGACAGGTGAAAAGCAGTATGAAAAAAATGCCAAGGCTACCAATACTCCATTGGGGAGTCTGTCACAATCAAAATTTGTCAAGGTTATGCAGTTCAAAACCACCAAAGAAATATGGGACAAGATTGTTCTAAGCTACGAAGGAGACAATTAGGTAAAACGTTCAAAACTACAATCTCTCAAAATTCAATATGAAACTCTCAAAATGCACAATGATGAAAGTATAGCTCATTACTTCCTACGTATAGATGAGATTGTTAATTGCATGAAACATTTGGGTGAAGAGATAAAAGAAGTTACTTTGGTTGAAAAGGTTTTAAGATTCTTCTCTTCTAAGTTTGAATCAAAAGTTTTTGCCATAGAAGAAAAGCAGGATCTTCAAAGTACGACTATGACATAGCTGCACGGAATCTTAACTGCTATTGAAATGAGAAAATTAGGTCCATTAGATATGAGAGAAGCCACATTCAAGGCTTCAGGAAGAGAAGAGCTCAATGAATCAGGACACATTTCAGAAGGAGAGGAAGAAGCAAACTTTGTCAAAAACCTTCAATGAGGTTCTGGAATCTTCAGAGGTAAGGTACCTTTCAAATGCTTTGCTTGTGGAAGAGTCAGTCACTATACAGCTAAATGTCCTCATTAAGATAAGCTTGATGAAGGTAAGGAACCAACAAAATGGAATAGAAAAAAGAATGTAAGTAAGAAGAGCTACTATAAGGATGAAGATAGCGATTGTTTATCAAATAGTGATGAAGATGAATATGGTAATGATTATAGACTTTTGATGGATTTTGAAGATGATACTTTCTTGGATGCTTTAGGTGACTCTATGAAGAAATTTCTAAACTTAAAATCTGTTTAGAAGAAAAAAGTATGATTATAGATACTTTGACATTCCAACTCGCTGAAAGGAAAAAACAAAATGAAAAGTTAGACTGTGAAATTGTGGGTCTAAGTAGCAATATTGAGAAAACAAAAGCTCTCAATATTAGATTTGAAAAAGGATCAGAAACTTTAGATGAAATTATCAAAGTGCAGTGTTCTCCTCTGATAAAGTCAGGTCTTTGATATACTGAAGATGCATCTCAAGCACAGAAGCCATCAACCTCCAAAAGCTATCTTGATGCAGCAAGGAGAAGTGAACAGGTTGACAATCATTAGCAAAGGCATAAAGAAGATCATTAGGTAATTCGGGTTCAATCTACTTCAAGGATGAATAGAAGTTATAACCAACCACAGGTAAATCAGTCTCAATTTGCTTCAAGAATGAATGTCAATGGAAACTACAATCATCAAGTCAATAGATTTGATAATCGCAGGAATTTATTTAATGGCCAATGTTTTTCATGTCATAACTTTGGACACAAAGTTGCTCAATGTGTTGCTTACAAGACCATCATGACTAGAGAAACACAAAATCAAAGGAATGTGACTAGGATCATGAAAAGGACCTACAATAACTTTTCCGCTCTTGAAAATGAAATAAAATGCTCTATTTGTAACAACTTCCGTCATGAAGATTTTGAATGCAGTAGTAAATTTCTGCAAACATCTCAGAAGGAGCAAGCTTCATTGGGTCCCAAAACATGGAGAAAGAAGGAACTGCAACCAGAATGATGTGGAATAGCCCTATTTGCAGAAGGACAAGAAAATCAGTGGTATATCGACAGTGGATGATCGAAACACATGATAGGTGATAAAGAAAAACTTCAGCCATATAATGCCTTAGAAAAGGAAAAAAAGATCTCATTTGGGAATGACACTCCTGCAGTCATAAAAAGGTAAAGGCTCTATTCTCTTAAAAGAAAATATTAAAGCTTGGAATGTTATGTATGTTGATGATCTAAAGCATAACCTATTAAGTGTCAGTCAAATGTGTGATCAAGGAAATGAAGTAGTATTTCGATCAAATGGATGTGTTGTTCGTGAGCTTGATACAGGAGAAACAATGATCAAAGTTGTAAGAACTCCAAACAACTTATACGTACTCATGGTAGGACAACAATAGTGGTATCTAAGCAAAAATGATGAACACTGGCTATGGCACATAAGACTGGGGCATCTAAGCTTCCCTCAAATAAGAAAAGCATACAGATACAAGGTGGTTCGTGATCTTCCAGATATCTGCATTCCAGAAAATACAATATGCAAATCATGTCAATTTGGTAAGCAAACCAGAACACATTTCCCTAAAAAGGAAGGATCAGCTAGTAAGCCTCTTGAACTTGTTCATACTGATTTATATGGACCATCATGGAAAAAGTCAACTTGTGGAGAAGAATATTTTATATTGTTCATTGACGATTTTTCAAGAATGTGTTGGATATGACTTCTAAAGCATAAAGATGAAGCATTTGAAAAGTTCAAAGCCTTCAAAGCTTTAGTTGAAAATGAATCAGATCGAAAAATCAAATGTCTCAGATTAGATCGAGGGGGGGAATTTACCTCAGATGAATTCTTCGACTTCTATGAAGAACATGGAATAAGAAGGGAATTCTCTACCACAAGAACTCCTCAGCAAAATGGAGTGGTAGAAAGGATGAACATAACTATTCAACAAATGGAACGTGCTATGCTAGATGATTTTGGAACTCTTGCAACCTTTTGGGGTGAAGCTACATTTGCTACCATCACTATTCTCAACAAAACAAATGTTCGGGTAAACAACACTCAAACTTCACATGAAATTTGGTATGGTAAGATTCCTTCTGTAAAATACTTCAAGGTTTTTGGAAGCAAATGTTACATCAAAGGGACTTAGGAAAAACTTGGCAAGTTTGAACCTAAAGCAGATGAAGGAATTCTCCTTGGTTACTCTTCCCAAAGTAAAGGATAAAAGTGTTATAATAAAATACTTGGGAAAATTGTTGAAAGTATTGATGTTGTGGTTGATGAAGCAGGAAAAAATCCAAAATAGGTAAAAACCGAAGATTATGAAGAAGATGAGGACTATCCTTCCATATCAAATTAGACTAATTTTGAAGAAGAAACCAATGAAGCACCAAAAGAACAGATAAGGGTATAAGAAAAGATTCCATCTAGGTATGTTCATAAGAATCATCCAGAGACTCAAATTTTGGCATAGAAAGAGGTAGGTGTGCAGTCAAGAAGAACTATTACATAAGCTTCAAGCTATCTAGCATTGCTTCCCTCCATCAAACCGCAAAATGTAAATGAAACATGCAAAGATGAATGTTGGGTCAAGGCCATGAATGAAGAACTTGAGTATATTGAAAATAATAATACTTGGGAATTGGTTCCTAGGCCTAACGATAAGAATGTCATAGGAACCAAATGGATATTCGAAAACAAGCTAAATGAAAATGGAGAAGTTATTAGAAACAAGACTAGACTTTTTTTTAAAGGGTGTGCTCAACAATAAGATATAGACTTTGAAGAAACTTTTGCACCTGTTGCTAGACTTGAAGCCATAAGAATGTTCCTTGCTCTCTCTAGCATTAAGAAGTTCAAAGTATATCAAATGGATGTGAAATCTACCTTCCTTAATGGAGACCTAGAGGAAGAAGTATATATTGAGCAACCAGACGGACTATGTGATAATACAAGTGCAATCAGCATTTCAAAGAACCCACTCATGCATTCCAAGACCAAGCACATACCTATCAAATATCATTTTCTTCGTGAACAAGTGCTTGAAAAAAAGGTCAAATTGGATTATGTTCCCTCCAAAGAATAGGTTTATGATATATTCACCAAACTGCTAACTAGAGAGACATTTGAATATCTCAGATAGAAGCTGGGAGTAGTTGATGCATTATCTTGCTATTGAAACCTATCTGGTTCAAAGAAAAGTGGTTGTACACAAGTGTCATGAAGCATTTATGCATACATACGCTGGTTGCTATGGATATAGTTGCATATATGTTGGTTTGAAGAAAACAAATAGTAGGCCAGACTTAGGATGAAAAGCGTCTAATATGGGTCTGACAGAGACCATTTGGCACAAGTTCAGGGGGAGCATATACTTCTAATAATGCATTGTTGGCATTATCTTAGAAAATCTTGGTACAATTTCACAGTTGTTTTTGTTTCAAGTGGAACAAGTGCAGAGGGAGATCATGAACGCTAGTCTAGATGGTGATTGACAGATGCTGCTGATGATAGTTGTTGATGACTATCATAGTCTTGTTTTAGATATTTTGTCTCTATGTCATGCAAATATTTTATTATCAAGGTCATGTAACGACCTATTTTATTTCCCCACTATGCTTGGGATGGATGATGTAATTTTCTTGTTTTATCATATGTAAACTATTGGTATATCCTCACTTGGTTGGGTGGATGAGTCAATCTTGGTATATCCCCACTTGGTTGGGATATGGATGTATGTATGAGTCTTTGGTGATAGAAAGGTAATTTATGATGTATAAAGTCATGTTCTTATTGTAGAACATCTTTTTGCAAACCTTGCTTACAGTCAAGGGGAGCATGAACAACACTTCAGCATTTCAGAGAATTCAACATGTACTCAGGGGGGGCATAACCCTTTGCCCTTGATGACAAAGGGGGGGAGTCACTTGGGGTTTCCATCAAGTCCAAAGGGGGAGATTGTTGGCATTATGACACAGATTTGGCACTATGACACAAGTGTTGTCCTTGATGGCAACTCACCCATATAATAGCTCATAGTTTAGGATCATAGAATGAAAGAAAAAGATGTATAGGCAGGTTCCCCTTGACCAAACTGCATATACACGTGGGTTCGCAGACCAAAAGGTGTGTATGCATATACACACACTTTCATGCAAGTAAAAGTGTGTATATGGTGGAAAAATTGGTTTTGGTCTGTGGTATCTGGTCCTTGGTATTTTGACCCATGGTATCGGTCCAAGGTATCTTGTTTGAAGTGTTGACCCCGGGTATTTGGTCCAAGGTATTGATTCTAAGTGGTTTTGAACCATGGTATTGAGTAAGGCCTAAGACTATAAAAGGAGGAGGAGATCATTAGGAAAGGGCACTCAAGTATTGAATATCTAATGAAGAGTAAGATCTAGAATATTGGTCATTAGTTAATGGTGCATAGCTAGATCTGAATCAAGGAGGAACCTAAGTGCTTGAAGAAGGATAAGTTCTATTGATGGGTCAAGATCTTAAGGCATGAAGAGAAGTATCTTTGAGTGGTTTTTGATATTTTATTTGAATAATTGGCGCATGTCGTAATTTGTAAATCTTATGATCTAGGTATAATTGATGTCTAAATAGTGGTAAAGGTTAAATCATCTTTTACAGATCTATACATAGGTTCAGTATAGCAAAGGCGCGTATACACGTTGGTTCGACATTTCAAAACTATGTATACGCAAGTCTGCCTTGAGAAAAGTGCGTATGCACATAGGTTCGACACATTGAAGTAGCATACGCCTCATAAAATATGTTTTAGCTACTTCTATTTACTGTTGCAGTGTTCTGGATTTTGGATTGGGTTCTAGTTATTGTTATTGTGTTCTAGTTATAGCGTTCAGAAAAGTGATTGTTTGATTCAGTTCTGGTTGGTGCAAAAGGAGATTGGTTGATGTAGATATATTTGACGTTTGATTGATGTTATTGACGGATCCAGTCTGAAAATGTATGAAACGTGGTCCCTACAAGAAAAGAGAAGGTTGTAACCTTCTGTAGGTCAACACCTACGTACTAGTAAACACATCAGCTAGTACAAGAGCTAAGCGGGTTGTAGCTCCCTCCCAGGAAAAGATGGAGAACAAGAGAAGGTTGTAGCCTTGCACTAGTATAACCTTGCATACTTGTATAAGGTTGCACCAGTACAAAATTTGTAAAAAGAAGTTTCTTACTAAAGAAAGACAGAGATGATTGCAGCAAGTGGTTTTCACCCACATTGGGTTTCCACCTTATATCTTGTGTTCATGTGTGTGATTGTCTGTTATGTTTACTGCATCTGATTACTGGTTATATGGTTCTGATACACAAATTAAAGATCAACTAACTAAATTATAAGTTTGCAAGGTATACACTGGTTGCTCTAAACATAGTTGCGTATACACGCAAGTTTCACTAACACAAGTAGCATATATAAATCTATTTATGGAAATGAAATATTGTTAAATTGCTAATACTAATTCACCCCCCCTCTCAGTATTATTTCCAACAATTTCAGATGGCATTCCAAATAATTTCTTACTTGACGGTGTTAGGGTCCTATAATTTATAGGACCAAATGATAATTGAATAATTACTTTCCGTATTTTAGATTGTAAAAAATATTTCTCTTTGCAAATGATTTCCAAAAAACATAGAAAAATGAAAAGAAGGTATAAATACAAAAAATACAAAGAAAAAAAGGAAAAATAAAAGAAATGATAAATGAACCCCACAAAAAATGAATAAGTGTCAAAGTGATGGTAGTTTAAGTGCCACTACAAGCCTTCTGGCTTTGTAAAGAATAAATTGATGAAATTATGTGCAAGTTATTTAAATGCCACAATACCTTTCAGCTTGAAACATATAGTTTACTCATGTTCAAGCAAGTTTCAATTTATGTTAATTAGATTAGAGTGAATAACTTAGCCAAATAGTGTAATCTTGGCTAAGAATAGGTAGGTAGAATAGGTGAATCAAGATAATCCAACAATTTAATCTAGATTAATGCAGTTGATTAGATTAGTTTAGTGAGTTGAAATAAACATTCGTAGTCTGTTAAGAATGAAAAAATAGATAGGGTTTACACATTTAAATTCACCCTTATTTTTTTTTAAATGCATTTGAATAGGAAATCATGGGATTTCGATGTAATTGGTAAAGTGGTTATTTGTCCAAAATATTGGACTTTGGTTTATAATTCATATGCTCGAAATATGTTGTGGGGACGACTAATGTAACCCCCCCCCTGCCCATTTCATCATACCCGATCAGCCTCTCAC
>APFE031404747.1:2752-34375 GCA_000404065.3 Pinus taeda | reverse complement strand
TTTTCCTCCTCCTCTTTATATTCTATGTAAAATAATTTCTTCTCAGCACACTTATGACCTTTAGTGCATTTGCTATCACAATTGTAACAAAGCCCTTTTTCTCTTTTTTCTTCCAATTGTTGTGGTGTAACCCTTGTAGGTTGTGGAAGGCTAGGAGAAACAACACTTCCATCTTCATAGCTGTGAGGGGTAGAATTCATTGTTGCCATAATTTTACTTTCTAGTATGTCACAAAGCCCTTTTACTCTTTCCAATTGTTGTGGTGTTGCTCTAAAGAAGGTGTTGCTCTTTGTATCCTCATAATGTGCTATCATTTCCTCTGTGAGAATTGACCACGTAACAAGTCGTTTACGAGAACAAAGCCTTTATACCATAAAAATTGATCTGGTTCTAATATGAAGATGCAATACATACCTTTTGTAAGAGTGGTACACCATGTAGATCAAAATATTGCTCCATCTGACGTATCCAATTTACCGGATCCTTGCCATCAAACTTCCTCATCTTGCTTTTTCTTGATTTTAGGAGCTCGATCTTGAAATGACGGTAACTTTGTACTTTCAGATATTTAAGCTTTGAAACTATGACCTCCATTAGTCCTCTGTGTCCTCTTTGCAATGCCACCAGTCTAACCCCAATTGGATTCTCCAATGAAGAGTTATGCCAAATCTCCCACAGTGACCTGATTATAGACTAATTCAGTAGAGCGAACTTGTATGACATGCCAAGTGTCACTGTTTCAACCTTTGAGTCTAAAAACTATATAAATGAAAACTACAGTCCGTCCTCTTTCTATACCTTCTTACGAAATTTCAATCCGATACTCAGAAAGAAAGTTATGACGATTTTCCCCAGGTCACCTGTTTTGAGTGTAATTCAGGAGTCTGCAAAAAGGCCAACTTCCTCAGATCATATCTCTGAAAATATCCTGCGAAACGCTCTGAAATTCGGACCCATAGTTCAGCACCAAGTCTTCTCAAACGAGTTTTTTTTGCGACTTCTGAAACGTCACAGAAAAAAAGTTATAGTGAACATTCCACGATGACCTGTTTGGAGCAGCGAAACCCTAGAATCCAAACTCTGATACCAAATGTTGAAAACAGCTAAGAAAGATGAAAGATAGATCAACCCCCTTAGAATCAGCCTCTACAGGGGAAACTCCTTTACATTACAAAGAACAATTCTTGGATGATACAAATGAAAAGACTCCTTTCTATTATGGAGTCTAAAGGGTCATAACAAATCAAAGTCAAAACATAATAATGGGGGCACATAATAACAATAGTGGGCTTCTATGGGGCACAATAGTAACAATATGGGCACTGCATGGGTACATCAATATAATAAGTGGGTTGTAATAATAACAATAAGGGGTTACACTAGTAGTATAGGGGTCTAACAGATCTCCCCTCCTATAACACATCTCTCTTCATGCTTATGTTGATGTTGTGACATTCGTCCATCTTGCGTAGTCCCCAGTCGCGCAGCCCCACTACTTAGGCAGTGTAGTTTATAGTTCATGCCTCCTTTCAGCTCCCTGTAGTGCTAAGACTGTGCTTCCATCATATTGTCATCTGGCCAGATCCCTAGTGTATAGGTTCAATTGGCTGCCATATACCTTTCCAGGAAATGGATCTCCATTCAATTTCACCAGTTGAACTGCTCCACCATCGGTAATATCGTTAATGACATAGGGCCCCAGCCAATGCATCTAAAAATTTTCTAACTTGTTTTCATATAATAAAACTTAATCATTTACCTTGAAGGCACATAGTTTGATGTGTCGATCATGCCATGAATTTTCGCGCTCCTTCTGAACTTGCTGATCGAATCCAACCAAAAATTTGTCTTGTTCAAGTTTTGTAAGTTATGCGCACCACTCCTCTAGGGCTCCATGATCCACTGTTCCTGTGAATGACGCTATGCGTAGACTAGGTACAATATACTCCATTGGCATCATAGCTTCTACACCATAGACTAACCTAAAGGGTGTCAGTCCAGTCAGTTTCTTGCAAGTAGCTCTGGAAGCCCATAGCACCACGGGTACATGCAAATCCCAATCATTCCTTTTTTCATTACAAACCTTTGTTAGTGCATTCTCTAATATCTTATTAAATTCTTTAACTATCCCATTAGCCTGTGGGTGATATGGCATGCTCTTTTGATGATAAACCTGGAATTCCTCCGTCAACACGTTGATCATTTCATTAAGGAAGTGTGTACCACAATCGCTCATCAAAATCTTAAGCAACCAAACCTAGTCATCACATATTCAAAGAGGAATTTTGTTGTTGTTTCTCCTATACAGTCCATCACGGGTTGTGCCTCTACCCATCTAGTCAAATACTCCATCGCATTGATGATATAACTCGCACTAGTCTTCTTTCCTGTAGGTTGAATCGGGCCTACAAAATCAATGGCCCATTTCTTGAATGGCTGTAACAATACTTATAGATTCAAAGGAATCTCATCCCTCCACGATGGCCTTCTCATCGTCTGACATGCATCTCATGACTTACAATAATCCGTGGAATCCTTATGCAGTGTCGGCCACCACAACCCAACACGTAAATCTTTTGCACTGTTTCTTTTCCCACATAATGTCCTCCCTAAGCTACTCCATAAGCTTTAGCGAGGATGTTGTTCTGTTCAAACTTAGGTACATAACGTCTAAAAATTTCATCTGAGCCCATTTTATTGAAATTTCTTGCAATCACAAAAAAATCTGCCACACGCACCACCAGGTCCTTCTTTTGTTGACTAGTATACCCTTTTGGAGCCATCTCCATCGTCGGGAAGTGTATGATATCTACAAAGTGATTGTCAGCTACACAAACCATAAAGAGTTGCACATCAGGTAATCTGTCCTCCAAATTAGTAGGCTCCTCTCATATTTCAATGCGCAACAGATGATCTAGCCATGCATTCAATCATCCTAGATTCACAATGACTTTGAAATCATATTCCTGAAACAACAGCAACCATCTGCATATCCCCCCCCCCAACATAGGATTTTTAACCAATTACTTCAATGCAGAATGGTCTATATATATCTTAAAGTGTCCACCCAACAAGCAATGTTTGAACTTCTGGAGCATGTACACCATAGCCAAACCTTCACACTTTGTTATTGAATAGTTCTTCTCAGCTTTAGACAACTACCTAATTGCAAACTCTATAGGATGATCCAACTCTCCCTCACCGGCTAGTGTTAGTACTGCTCCGAGTGTAATACATGATGCGTCCACATGCACAAGAAATTCCTTCTTCCAACCTAGGAAGACTAGGATCAATGTGGTGACCATCTTTTCCTTTAACACATCTAAGCTTCATTGACATTATTCATTCGAACAGAATGTAGCATCCTTCTTTAGCAGCTTCTCCATTGGCATGGTGATATCTGGGTTTACTATCTGCTACACCTCAACTTTGCAGTTTCATTTTTTCCAGCATATTAATGTTCCTCAGATCCTCATATTCCTCTTCATAATCACATTGTAGCACTCCAGTGTGTGGCGCAGCTAGGTGGTCCAATCCGATAGAATCAAATCCAAGGGATTCTATGGTATTCTGAAGATCGTTGCTTTGATCTCCTAAAATGCTTCATCAATGAACTCGAATCCATCTTCAAAGCCAAATGTCATCAAGAATCCCTATCTCAAAATTTCCCATTCGTCTGTGCCATGGCAGAGCTCTGTCTCCAAGTACCAGTTCATAGGTATCACATGCAAGGTGTGACAGAACAAATGCACCCACTCTGGTTGTGGTTCTTCTCCATAATCATCGGTCCATTTGGCTAAGTGATCCAATGGATCAATCCTTCCATCTTATTTATTTGTCAACCATACCTTTGTGTGACCAAACCACACCCTCATCATTCTTCTATATTCACGACATCCATCAAAGTTGTCTTTATGCGTACCCCATCATCTTACAGGTGTCGCATGTAGCGCCAATTCTAGGGCTTGGAAGCAATGCTTATTTGGCACTTCCATTTCAAATGTACCCAAAAATTTATCAACATCAGTTAAACCATCATAGTAAGGCAAACTTCTTACCTCCGATGATACGTAGTGCAGTGATTTGGTCATCATGTTACATTGTAGCATAGACACTTCATGCAACCTATTATGCCAATGTTCCAATTCCTTGTCTGAGTCTGATGTGAAGGAGCTTTCACGATCCCATGCAAGATGTCCATCAGTTGTTGGATTCACCTAATCTTGATCTCGTGTCATTATCTTATAAATTTGGTCCAAATCATCATCACTTTCGTAATCGTGGACTGGTTCAGTATAGCGTGGTCCTTCTATAGGGTCTAGTGGTACTACTACGTAGAGCGATTTTTTTCAAATGACATAATCTACTTCTTCATGTTAATCACCCCATTCATGTTGATAGCCTAGTCGATCCTAAGGAGTGCACAGTAGGGATTTTTGTCATCCACAATCTCTATCACCTCAAAATCGGCCAACGCACTCGCACCTTCGATATTGACTATCACCACTTGTAATATTCCCATGGGGATAATCTTTTGTTGATTTTCCATCCTCAATTGAATGGGAGACCACTACAGTGTAGGTCTCCCCATTCTCTCCCATGTCTATTTAGGAAAAACATTCACATCAGACCCCGGATCTAGAATGACTTGGTCCATTTCATATTCTCACATCTACGTGGTGAGTCTCATCTCTCGCCCTATTCTTTCCTTATTCTCACCAATCTTCCTGACTATGCGTGGTCCGTCAGAGGCATTTTCTTTCTTAACACACTTATTTATCAGCTCCTGTAACCCTTTCATGGCCTTGCTATCATGCAGAAGGTTCATACAGGTCTCCAAGAAATTAGTAAGCATAGAAGGGTCCATCTCTTCAGACTACTTATCCTGGCTTCTTGAGGTAGAGGCCTAAGCAAATATTTTCTTTTCTTCCATCAAGGTTTCCTTTGCGCACTCCAAACCAAAGCCAACCACCTTTTCTGGAGATTTTCCGACCCATTCACCCTCCTCAAAATTATTTCCCTTGTCTTCTCCAGTCATCATTCCACTTCGTAGCACGATGTTCACATTGGGATCCTCTTCACACGGTTCAACCCTCATCATCTATAGACTCTGGGTAGGTTTCTGAGGATGTGCCCCTTTTTCATGTTTCTTAGCTAATAATATAGGGCATTCTTCTGTCACATGGTCAAACTGAGTGAAATATCTGCATGACAAAAACGTCGGGTTCGTGCATTCTCATGCATAGTGTCTTGGTCCCCCACAGTTGTAGCAAATTACCTATCCTCGACCTCTACCAAGTCCTCCTCCACTTCAGCCTCACTTGCACCCCTGAAATCCTCCTCGTGTTTTCCCAACGCCTTGATCTGGAGGCTGAGTTTCTACCCGAACTCTATATGGACGTGTTCTATCCATAATTAGCTCATAGCTACGACATTTATGCTCATCATGACCCATTGATTGACATAAGTTGTAGAAGAGTTGTTGTTGTGCCTGTATAAATTTCTGCAGTAGGTGACAACTGTCAATCACATGTTTCCCAGCCACCTAATAGACAACACACCATAGCGTGGGCCCTGTACTTGGTCCTGCTTGAGCTTTCATCTTCTGAGGAAATGCTCCTACTGCAATATAATTTGCGAAGACTGGGTAGTGATCTTTTTCATGCCGCTGGCTTTTGCATTTCAAGCACCAAACTTCTTCACACACCTTTGTTGAACTACTCTATGCTTCTTTAGACTTTGAAACTCTATGAAAAGTTTTGGCAACTACGCATGAATTTGTTGAACTCCCAAATTAGTATCTTGCATCAACATCTCATGTAATCTCATTACGATCTCCAGGGCTTTTGCTTGTGTCCTAATATTTTGCTATGATAAAGCAACCCTCAGATGAGGCAAGAGTGAAGCCAAAAACCATTCATGGTGCTATCCATCCATAAGATTCATGTTGGATTCACAAATCATGCACTTCAACCTCTGATCCAGATCCCATGGTGTCTCGCTAGGCTTCATCATGATCTCCTTGAATCCAACAATTGATTGAGCTTCAGATTTAGGCCTACTGAACTCCTTATTCAACGCGATCTAAATATTTGCTAATGAATCCATCAAGTTATCAATGCAATACTTAATGTACCATGTCAGTACGTGTTCCTGTAAAGAAGTGACCAATGTTTCCTTCTTCAATTGACTATTTGTTATACCCTGAGCCTCCCATATGGCCTTCGTGACGAACCAAAACTCGTCTGGGTACTATGTTCCTGCACCCTTGAAAATGGGAAAATTTAATGCGTTTGACATATTGAACGGTTGTGGAGGTGGTGGCGGTGTGGGGGAAGGTGTATGCGGCGAAGGTGAAGATGGAAGTGGTGTGACTAGATGGGGTATTCATGGGAACCCTTGTCTTATCAATTGAACAACACTCTATGAGAAGCCTATGTTGCTTCCTTGTCATCTATTAGAGGAGGTCCAATCAGCGGGCTATATTCAGGGCCTATCTTCCCTCTATCCCTGAAGATCCTTCCACTTCACGTATCTCCAAACATCAAGGTAATTGCATAACCCACTTTTCACACAAGAGCATCTTAATCCAAGTATTTAAAGACCTTAAATACTTACTTCGTGGTCCCTTGAAGATGCGGCACTCTACCTCGCTCTAAATTATTGAAGTATTGAATACGAACTCTGTCATGAATCCTCCTATAACACAATCAAGACAATGATCGAAAATGCATGCAATCTTATCTTAGATGGCTTCCAATCTTTGCAGTAACTTCGGAGTCTACACTATCAGACTGTCAAGCCTAAACCTTCCTTGGTTGTCTACCAATTTATCGATCCACACGTATAATTCAATCGGGAAGGAACATAAGAATATTTCGTGTATCTGTGTGTACATATTTCTATCCAACGACTATTGTTTCATCAGTCACAAATTTCTATTTTCTTTCACCGCGAATTCGTGGATCTTCCAATCCAACCAATCTTCAATTTCCTTCGTAGTTGGTTTCCAATGATGTGACAACACACATCCCTTTATGAAGATCTTGGTCCCACCAACAGAACCATTTGTTGGCTTAGTGGGCCCTAACCCAGGTACAATGTTAATTAGCTAAGACAATCCCTACACTAGTAGCCTTTTTGGCATCAATCTGTGGAGCGTGGATTGAAGTCACACTCGAAGTAGTATGGGGGGATGCAGGATCCAAGTTTCCACACCCAGAGATGGTAGTGATGTCGTTTTATACCCTAAACCTACTTTTGCATAGATCAATAAGCCTTTTAGGGATTATCTATATACTTCTCTTATCTGGCTTCTAGACCTTTGTGAAGTTATGCGAGCATCCTTCATACACCCTAAACATGTGATTTATCTACTTACGCACTTCTATAAATGTTCTTACCTCTTTATTTACCTCAATCAACTTAAGTATCTGATAACTTCAACATGCATTAAGATATTCTTCGTGTAAATAGATATTATTACTTGCATTCATATAACAAAGGAAAACATATAGATTCGTGCATCAATATAGCATTAAATCATAAACCCAATATTCTTCATAACATAATTGCATGCATTCTTAACAAAAGTAAATAGATCAAAACATGTAATTCCATAATAGTCCTCTTTATTAATACTTCAGATCTTCTTTACAGACTCTGACTCTCCTACGCACATAGTTGCAGGAGTCTGTGCACTCAGCTGCAGACTTCTACCCTAGGCCTCTGCACACATAGCTACAGAGCCTCTTTCCTACACTAATACTCTTTGCTCCTAGCCCTTACTGACCCATTACATCAACATCCATTACAAAATCTAATCTAAACTGCCTTAGCCTCTTCTAAGACTTCCCTTTTTATACAATCCCATGGTCCACGGACCATGGGTAGATCTCTTAAAGGTGACATGACATACATAAATGAACGGGGGAACCCTTTATGACACTTTACATCTTTTCACTCCATGATCACAAAATGTGGAGACTTTACACTTTTTATTCAAAAACTTGGGCTTTCTGCTCCAAAAGTTGGGCATTTAACCCAAAAAATGACCTTAGGGGACCTTCTCCCAACAATATTATAGCATAAATCAAATGCTACAGGTCCCCCACAGTGATTCCCTTACACATTTTCCCTTGAAGCTCTCAAATAAATTTATCAAAAGTTAATCTTCCCAAGAGAGCTAGGATGTTTGAAGATTTCCTTCCAAAAGAATCTCAAGTCCCTAAGAAAAATCACCCATATCCCTCTTCTATGTTCCCTCAAAATGATGGGACATATTATCTTTGTCTTGTCATCCATTCTTGGTTACTATTTAGATGAATGGGTAGATGAGCTTATTCTAGCCTTTCTATCCACCGTTTCGTCAAAAGAAGGACTATCAGTCACTTTTGACTATAGTCACTTAGTAGCAATTGTAATTCATGAGAAATTCCTTCAGTTTTGAATTGAAGGAATGTTCAGATGTTATTCTATTCTCATGTATATGTTCATTTTATATCAAGGGGATAGTCTTCCCTTGGCAATGCAAGCACTTGATAAACAAGGAGAGTCATAGTCTAGTGTCTTCTAGACTTCCTTAATCAGAAGACAATCACTAGAATTCAACTTCATAGACTTCATCGATCAATTTGTGTATGCAACCACTTTTTTTTTGAGTGGCTAGTAGATTCCAAGGATAAGTGAGGACATTTAGAAGGTTTTACAGCTTAGTGAACAGGTGAAAATAGGGGACTGTTACCTTTACCAGTCATTCAAAGAAATTAGAGTGTATGGTTCAGAGCTGCCACCATATAAGCTGCCCAAGTATCTTCCAATGAGAATATTTTCCTTGGAGTACATCACCCAAATAGTTCACTATGAAAACATTCATTTCATGGCAGCCAAGAAGAAATCTCAATTCCGGATCAAGACACAGATAGGACCTTTCATAGGCAATAGTAGAGCAACAGGAGAGGAAGCAGACCTCCTACTGAAATAATTGAATTTCCCTCTCAATTTCACTTGGTCCTATGACCCTTTTTGGTTAATTTTACAATTAAGAGTGGAACAAAAGAAACACACTATGTGCATACTCAAAGGAAAAAAATAGAGAAGTATATGAACCTCACACTTGGGTAGATAATACATTGCAGGAGGTCGAAGAGCAGGTACTTTCCATGACAACTTCAGAGGCTCTAGTACTAAGAGAAAAGATAGATAAGAGCCTAAGAGAGGATGATTCTCCATCAGTTACATAAGTCTCAGCAAAAGAGTTCAAAACATACAAAAAGAATATTAAAATAGGCTCGAAAATAGACTTCCCACCACTAGAGGACACACAAAGCGCTATTGTACTCTGAGGCTTTCAGACCTTTAGGTTGGATAGTGGTACCATAGTGTCTCCATCATCCTTGGCTAGTAAAGAGATTCCAGCTACTATACCACAAACACCATAGTCATCTATAACACAGAGGGGGCTAGATATTTTTCAGAGATATAAAGAGATTAAGCAGAGGAATGAAGGCATTCATTATAATATCTCTGCTCAATTCCGGAAGCAATATTCATCCATCCAACACAGGATTATTTCAACATATGATACAGAGAAGGGAAGAATGTATGTGGAATTCTTGTAGGCCCAGGTGCCTCAACCAAAGTTTGAAGTATATTTCAAAAAAACGAGTTTTGAGTTTGAGGAAAAGGATGTCCATCCTTCGGATCAAATAGATATGCACAGGCAAGTTGGAGAAATGGTATACTCTACTTTCACATAGATTGCAATCACTGCTTCCAAACTACAACTTACTTTGAATAATGTGTCGTCTCATCTTAAATTGGAGAAAGTGTCCTCACTTTCCATAGATACCAGAATTGTATACTTTGAGGAAATGGTGATCAAAGCAGGATTTGATCCAGATAATTCAAAATACATGGAGGATATAATCAAGAAGAAAAATAATGTGATTGTGACCCTAAAGAAGCAATTAAAGTTGTCTGCAATAGAAGTCCCCCAGGCCAAGGAACTTGGAGAGATAGATCTATAAAGGCAAGACATGTTGAATCTTCTAGTGGAACAAAGTGCACAGATCAAAGAGATGGAAGAAGAGATGGACAAGCTAATAAAAGAAAAGGAGAAAAGTTCACAACTAACAGTGGTTCCTCTTGATGCAGTTCCCATTGCATCTCTACATCAAACAAGTATCCCTATAGTAGCCAAAACAACCTGAACATCATGTTCTACAGTGCTTCCCACATCAGCTGCAGTTGATTCAATTAAGTTGGTTGAATCCATGGAAAGCATGTCTATTCAAGGAGAAGAACTAAAGAAGTTTAGGTAGGAGGTGAAAGTCCTATAGGAATAGAGAACAAGATTTGAAAATTGTTTCCTGACATAAACACAGAAGTCCTAAACATTGTCCCCGAGATTACAAAAGATGGAAAAGGACTGTGCAATAGGTAATACATTGGCACAGGTAAAAGAGAATATCTGGAAACAAATCAATGAAGACATGATAGACATTTGGCCTTCAATCCAAATTAATTTTGAGCAACAGGAGCTGTTTGAATGGTCCAATGAAGCCATTGAGCAGGTCAAAAAGGAGTTGTTAGATAAACTTAGTGAAGCAACTAAGCTCATCAAATTTCTTAACTCCAAAAACAGATAGAATTAGAAGAGTTGGAAGTTGAAGACAAAACATAAATGATTTTGGAAGCCAGGAATGTGCTGACTAAAGGAAATCTAATGAGGCAACTTGAAGAGAAGTGTCAGATTATGGACACTAGTGTATAGAAATTCTTCACCAAGCTAGATGCCATGTACAAGAAATGACTTCCAAACTTATTAGTTATTAATTGTAAGCTTAGCACATGGTTGGATTATAGTGAGAAAATTATGACCAAGGCAAGAGACAGTTCCAAGGTTGCAGCTAGAATATTCAATATGATAGGAAAGGCATTCCTGGAAGCATTGGCATACGACTTTAACATTCAGTATGAAATTAATAGTCTATTCATCACTAAGCTATCATTTTCCAAATATTTTGAAGTTGATGAAGTCTACAGAAAGTTGTTGAAGTTGAATATCCCAAGTGAACAACGTTGGGATAAAGTTTGTGAGTTACTGGAGTAAAAAGTAGTTTCGAGTGCACAGCTCAGCCTCACATTAAAAGTAGAATTTGAGTGCCAGACAGCCAGTTGTTCCACCAATTTAGTGTCGTCACTTCAAACAATTCAAATTTCCTTGATATCATTGTAAGAAGTTAGATTGATTTAGTTTGATTATTTTTATATACATCCTGGTCATTTTTACAGGATATTTTTTGTAAATTAATTATAAATACTTCATCTTCAAAAGTATCAAGAGTTGGTTTTTTACGAAGAACATTATTGTATATTTTCTAAAGCATCAGCATATTTACTAGTAATACAGAAGCTCTTTCACATGATTCTTGTGTCAAGTTCTTGGTGAAGTGCATCTATCATCTTATGTGTTAATATTTCTCTATTTATATCACATATTTGTTTTCCAAATCTGAATTATTCAATAGATAAATAAAGGGCAAAATTTGTTTAAATCTACACGCTGCACCTGACTACGAATAATTTCAATGTTTTCTTCATATATATATATATTATAATATATATATATATATATTAGGTAAACAATCTCTATATTTAAACTAAATCTTAATTTGTTCTTCCTTCACCATCTCATAACCTAAAATAATCCATTCAGTTTGGCTACCCTATCCTATGAGATCTATTTGTAGATGTTTCCATCGATCCATATTTTATGTAATAGACTCCATAGCCCAATGGTAATGTAGTTATTAACCAACCATTAAAATACAAATCAAACCTTAAAATTCATAGTTAGAATAATATTCAATCCAACAAAGTTAAATATTACATAGAGAGCCCTCTTTAAAGCTGGCAGGGCTAGATCCTAGCTTCCAAATTTACTTTGTGGTGATTTTATTTTGCAACCTCAGAAAATTACTAAGTGCTAATTGACAAAATCTCATCCCCGCAAGCACAGTTGTCTAGAGAAAGGTGGGGTAGAGGACCAACTGCTTCCCATACCCAGTCCTATAACATTTTTTCCTAAGATTGATCACTACAGTTACCTTCGTCCCATGAGGGTGGTCGAGTCTTGAGTTTATTGGTAGTTAGCCACCACGCAGAATTCTTTTCCACATGCTAGGTAGCACTAAGGAGAACTACTCACGTGATGACCTAGCCTAAATCACTTTGAATCAGGTTTCTGGCACACTTCGGCTTTAACCGTGGGATGGTGAAGGATTTTAAGCTCCCTAATATGAAAACTTTTGTGTCTCAATGAAAAGTGACTGATGGGTGTTAATGGAAGCCTATCCCATGGAACCTACACCTACACTACAAATATTGTTTAGCCCTGATGCCCAAGTGGGATTAATCTGTAAGTGCTGATTTATTAAGGTGTAGTGTTTAATGTCTTGGCTTCACATTGTTAACCAAGCTCTCATTCACTTATGGTGTGAGTGTTTGTAAAATATGTGTCAAGTGGATGAGTTAATTAAGAATGTTTCATGATGACATATGCTGCTGAAAGTAAATGTGGAAGTATTGTAAATGAACATGAAATGAGAGAAAATTAAACAATCAATCAAACACACACAACCCCACCCACAAACGATACTAAGAAGCTAAGAAAAAGAAGGCAAATAGGTTACTCAAAGACACATAAAGAGGCCAAAAATGCCTGATGTTAAAGGACTGGGATCTAAAGGCCTTAAGCTATGGAAAATGGTGGAGACAAACAACAAAAATCAAAGGTGAAAATTGTTGTAAAGGACAGGTATGAAGCTCTAAGACCTAGGATGCTCAAGGGGATCCTAAGGGGAAAAGGAAAACCCAAACTCTAAAGTGAGAAAAGGGGAAATAAACCTATCCAATGGATCTAAATATTAATGGATAAGATCTGAAAAATAGAGGCTAAAAATGTTGAAAACCTTAGACTCTTTACTCAGCGAATGTCTTCCTAACAATGTGGAGGAGTAACCTAAACCCTAGGGATATATTTCCTTCCTCAAAGAGAAAAAACAAGTGGATCCAGGCATAAAGGAAACTAATTAACATAATTGAAAAACCCAAACTAGTCTCCAGACAACACTTTCAAACAAACTGTAAAAAAAAAATTAAAAATTTTCAAAAAAATGCTTTTCTCGATTGGTATATTTTTAGATTTTCAACAGGTGTTGCCGTCTCCTACTTGGATGGTACCTGACCTATAGAAAAGACCAAAAACCCTTCAGAATATGAAAATATGACAAAATAGGACTTAAATTTGGAAATAAAATTAAGAGGCCTAAAACATTACTGAAGAAAGCCTGAAATTTTTGAAACTTCAGTCACCAAACAATGTGATTATTAAACCAATGGAGTCGTCATTTGTTAGTATGAAAATTCCTAGAAGATGTACCAAAAACTCTCACTTGTCACCTAGTGACTTAAGTGAGACATTTTGGCACATCTTCTAGGAATTTTCATAGTAACAGTGATCGTTACCATTTTATATGAACAATAATGATTTATGGTGATGGACCTTTCATGGCCCTCACTATTGATGAATATATATGGTCACATTTATTGACCGTCACATTTTCATATTTTCGTGAGCATTGAAAAATGTCACCATAATCTCACTAGTTACATTCAAAATGGCTTCCATCACCAAAACCATAACGTCACCAAAGGCCATGTCACCAAAATTATATGTGTTGTGGTGACATTCAAGGTCTGTCACTAATAATGATTATAATGACGGATAATGACTGTTACCATTTCATATGAACAACAATGACTTATGTTGATGGCCCCTTCATTACCCTCACTATTGATGCATATATATGGCGACATTCATTAACTGTCACCACTTCATATATAAAAAAATGGCTTTTGATGATGGCCCTTTAAAGATCATCACTATTGATACATATATAGGGATAAATAGTGATCGTCACCATTCTCTATGAATATAAGGGCATGATGGAATCAAACGACTAGCCACCTACTTCTAAAGCCAGTGCTCTTCCATTGAGCTAGCACCTTTTAAAGAATTAAACCTTGAAACTTTATAAATTCTAAATTCTAAAGCTTTAATTAAATTGTAAAACTTTGTGTAGTGTTGTACGTTTCATTGGCTCAGTTGGCACAAACAACATCCTAATGATGTAGAACATAATTGTTTTAGAACAAGGAAGCATATTTCACGTGGTTAATATGCTCAAACACCTAAAAATAACATCAAATATGATTATTTAAACTTGAGACTAACCAAAGTACAAAAACCCAAAGTCCCCATCTTATATGGCTCCTCTAATACAAGTTTACAGATGAAATAAATCACTCGAGAACTTAAAAATTGTACATCTATAGAAAAAACTGACAAATATAGGCATGATAATTACTATGACAATTAAATGGCAAGATCATGTAGAGTAGGCAATTCAACAAAGATATTGAACATGATGGAGCCAACATGAAATCCAGTGAACAGTTCTCACATGGGTTCCATGAATATACATACCTCTGGAATGTAACTCTTCTGAATCCCCCGAAAATGTACTATAATAATATATAAAGGAATAAAATGGGAATTATAAATTAACTATAAATATTCCAAATCTTGCAAGGCAGGTAAATTCAATATAAAAATTGAACATATGGAGTAGACCTTTGAATTACATGTATGTCTATCTTTAACGAGATCAAAACCACGGAGAGGCTTGATAATATAAACATAAATTTAACATTATTGTGGAGACTATTGGTGTTGATATATTAATTATAGAATTCACCCTTTTCCACATTAATTGTCAACCTGGGGCTTGTCTGATTGTTTCAAGGCTATCGTGCAAATTCTATGTAGTCCACAGTTTCCCTACCTAGCATCCAGCATTCAATCAACAATATAACACTGTGTAACATCAAGCAATAATAGTAAAAACAAATTAAGATTCAGAACAACACAAACTAATGAACCATTACAACGATAAGGAAATAGTCATGACATAATAATCTACACACACCACTAATCCAACAACACCTGATTAGGAGAGTGGGACCAACTCTCCGATTAGGGCTGTGGAAAAGATCTAAGAATAGGTAATACTTCAAAAGACCAAGATTTCATTAATCAAAAAGGAAAATACAAAAGTATTTTATTACATTCATAACTCTCATGTCTCTCTCCTTAGCTCTTTAGCCATTTTTTTGTTTCTGTAGCCTTACTTATAGATTTCAATATTACAAGAATAGTATCAACGATTTCTACAGATTACAACAGTTGTCTGCCTACAAATACATAGCAATCATTTGAGACATAAACAAAATACAAAGATAGGAAATGCATTGGTCCAAGAGACTCTCATTGGTTAAACATTGTTACAACCAGCATCCTAAGATTAGTGTTTCCAACTCATCAATAACCATACATTGAATTGTAGCCTATTGATCATCATCCTTTTGAATCTACAAATAAACATGAGTTAGCAAGTTGCATAAGAAAGTTCTCCTAGGACTATGCTTTATCGATTAATATTTCACAAGGATATCAAAAATAGATATAGCTTCATTTCTCAAGATACAAATTAACCTCTCAAACACATGAAATAGGTTAAGGAAAGGGATAAAAAGGAAAATAAAAAGTAGGAAAATTTAGCAACCAACATCTCTTCCCCAACTAGCTTTTATGCATGTCCTCATCCAGCTTGTCTTTTGCCTAGGTCTGGGTTGGAACCACTAAGGTTGGCATAAATATGTGCAACTTCATACCTCGTGGCCATATCTATCATAGGAAGTTTGAAACCACTAGTAAAAATTATGATGTCCTTCCCCCAGTATTTTGTCGTCACATAAGCTAATGTGTACTTCTCAAAAGGCAACCAATTAATGGGAAACTATAATCTCAAACCTATCCACTAGGTCCAATAGTGTCGTATGCATGCAATATATCACAAGATTCACTCCAAAGCCCAAGAAAAATTAGGGGCCCCAAAAGGTTCACACACCTACACTAGTGATGATGACAACATTCATCGTTTCTGACAGGCATCTTGGGCTTCCTCCTGAAAAGTAAGGATTTTCCTCATACATATGTCAACACACCATTTCCTTGTTGTCAACATATGGTCCTTTTGTCCTTCTAGCTGTAGAAATGTTTGATGTCTATTATAAATATCCAATGATTGACAGTGTTCCATTCTGATCACAAGTGGCCAATTTTCTTGTTTATCTTCGAACGTGTAGAAGGCTTTCTTCTATTTAACATAATTAATCATGAAGGAAGTAAATGATCTCAGCTGAATGTATTCTTCATATGATACTAGAATGACCGATTGATCATTCTCAAGGATGTAATTATTCATATAAAGTTCGTACATCAAGTGTTGGTTCAATAGATTGTGAGCTCTCAAGATCCGCAAGAACTGCATAGGGCCTTCTATGTCGTTGCTAATTTCCTGGTGGGTACTTTCTAGACACAGAAATAGATATTGTTGATGAAGAAAAAAATCATAGTAGTTATTAGGAGGTTGGAATGTCATTACCTACTACGTTAGGGTGAACATTTCATCCTTGTTAGCCTTCACTAGCTGAACTTGCCCTTGTAATTCTTCAATCTTTTTATATTGTTTTTCTTGTTTCTTCTTAGATTTTTCTATCTGGGTGACATGATCAGCCACCACTTTTGATGCTTGTTCCCAAATTCCTTTCACTTATTTCTGGTGATATTCGAAAGAGTTAGATCCTTGCTGAAGATGAGAAGCAATGGTTCTCCATTTCTGAATTTCTAAGGTCATCAAAAACTCCCGAGGCTCGATCAAATGCAAAAATGACTCGGTCTGTGTAGTTTCTGAGGTCGTCGTCCTTTCTCCAGTATGTATTATTTCCAAAGTTGTTTCAGCTCTAGGAGTCATGGTAGCTTGGTTGTCATTCTTATTTTTCCTTCTCAACCTTCTCCACAAGCATAATACTTGTCTCCTCAACTTAATAATTTCCATTTTTAATTTCATTTTCTCCCTAAAAAGTGACCAATACCAATACTCAATGGTAGACTTACTTTTTGCACATTGTTCAATGAATTCTTGTTTAATAATGACATCCTCCATTGGTCTCATAGTTGGTGTTGGATTTGGCAGGTTGACATAAGCGAACTCATCATTTGATTCTTGCTTCACCCTTATTTCTTCCACTTTTTCAACAACTCTGGGGGAAACTTTAGTGCCTTCTTCTATAGGTCCTGATACCTCCACATTTCCTCCAAATGGCTCAGGAGCCACTGAAGGTTCTTGAAGGGTAGTATCATCAAAATTTGCTTCCTAAGGTCATTTTGTTGGCCTTTTTTCTCTTTCCACTTGCTCAGGAATCGATTATATCACTTTCGGGTCAACACCAACAACCATGTCTCTTTCCAACTACTCAGGGGTTGACACTGGTTCTTGTGGAGCAGTTTCAACAATACCCCTTTATTCAATTTTCTCACCAGTCAACACTAGTTCTTGTGTGACAGTGTACAATAATTTCTTCAAATTATTCACCAGTTGACACTGGTTCTTGTATAATAGTGTCGACAATGATTTCTTCAATTTTCTCACTAATCGACACTAGTTCTTGTGTGATAGTGTCGACAATAATTTTTTCAAAATTTTCCCCAGTCGACATTGGTTATTGTGTAATAGTGTCAATGGTCACTTCCTCTCCCATTGGATCAGTAGTTGACACTGGTTCTGGTGGAACAATTCCAACAGTGGTGCTTTCTCCTACAATTGGCTCAGTAGTTGACACTAGTTCTTATGGAGCAGTGTCAACAATGGTCCTTTCTCCTACAATTTTCTCAGCAGTTGACACTAGTTCTTGTGGAGTAGTGTTGACAGTGGTGCTTTCTCCTACAAGTGCTACTATAGACTTTAATACCAGAGGAGAGATTCCTTATCTTACTGTGTGGGTAGGAGAGTGGAATTTCATTGTCCCTTTTGGTAGGGAAGTGAGGAATGAAGAACGAGGAGTAACCTCCTCAACTTCCATTCTTTCAATGCCATCTACCTCATTTTCTCTAATTCCATATCTATCCCCCATATCGGCTGGTTATTATGTCATTTCTTCCTCCCTTACTTCCTATGCTTATTTTGTCACTTGTTCCCCCATCTTCCCCAATTATTCAATACTTGAAGTTGGTTCTTGTGTAGCAGCATCAACTGCATCTCCTTCTTCCTCCAACAATTCTTACTCAACCCTTACTGGCATCATAGTCACGAGCTCCTCTTTTGCTAGTTCAAAAAATTGTTTCGAGGTTATAGGGGTCTGTAATAGGGCATGCACCACCAACAACTTGACAAGTCCATGGTTTGTGAGGACTGTCGATACTTAACGTGCAAACTGTGCCATTAATTGAAGATTGTTCCACATGAAAAATGGAATATCTAGAGAATGCAATTGACAGAACCAAATACATGCTAGAAGCTTAAAATGATATTTAAATAGAGTATAAATTTGAACTTCACAGGTAATGCATCACATGACGATGTATGAAACCTTGGCCCATGGAAGCGGTAATGATTTACGGTGATATCCTCTTCCCTTTTGTACCACAGTTTCTCCTGCCTACAAGAAAAATTCGAAAATTCTAGCAAGGGAATTTTGATGGGAAAATCATTTTTTCCCTCCTTGTGGGAATCTACTAACATTTGAGATAATCTCTTCCGTTACAAGAATTTCCAGCCCACAGACTTTGGAATAATTCGCTTCCAAATTCAATGTAAACTCGATTTTTATGCCTTTATCTAACCCCTCCAACCTCTCAAAATAGATGTTTCATTCGAAATCCTAAAAAATATATGATACATCTGGGTGACATCAAACTTGCACTATATCTTCCAGCTCATATCTAACAAATTGACCACCCAGTTAGCCAGTTACTCTGTAGCAACAAACCATTGAGGGGGGTTTGTTAGCTGATAAAGTTTGCGGTGACAGGGATAACAAGGAATGCGGTAACAAGGAAATCCGGACAAGGATTATAGGAAAACTTATGTTCAATTAATGATAATTATTGTAATTAATTAGACACATTGGAAAAGACTGCAAATTAATTCCATCGTACATGATTCAAGTTTCAATGTGCATGCATATGTGTGTAGGGTATGGTGGGGATTATGCATTGATATGGATTACGATGGTAATATTCGTGGGTTGCACGAGTTTTGCGAGGTTTAATAACAATGATTACATGACATAATTTATATTAAATATGATACCTCCCCCCAAATAAGGTATGACCATCATCAGTCATGGTGGGTCATGTCATAAGTGAAATATGAATAAAATCCAAAGATTTGTTCAGGGATGTACCTGGCGACTTACCTTTGTACAGTATCAGCACCGACGGAGTAACAACATCAACAGAGTAACAACAACAGTAAAGTAAAAAAATCGACAGAGTAACAACACTAGTGGAGTAACAACGTCGGCAAAGTAACAACTCCAGCGAAGTAACATCATCGATGGAGTAACAACATCAACGAAGTAACAACACTAGTGAAGTAACAACATCGACTGAGTAATAGCACTGGTGGAGTAATAACACCAATGGAGTAACAACACCTGCAAGAAAATGAGTATTGATAGAGTAGCAACAACATTTTATATATGTGTGTGTGTGTGTGTGTGTGTGTGTGTATGTATTTATTTTTATTTTCAGAGGTGCAAAGGAATATTTCTCTGCACAATAAATTTCAAAACTAGTTTTATCAAAGAAATTCATAATAAAGGAGTCCCTAGAAGTTGGATGGTGATACAGTCTGAGGTGATGTCCATTTACAAATAAAGGAGTATGTTCCTCATTCATTGTTACAAGTTTAACAGTCCCATTATAAAACATTATGTCAACTTTATATGGTCCCATCCATATAGATCGATCTTTCCTTTAAAGTCCTTGAACAGAGAGTCATAAAGTAACGCCCATTCTCTTTTTTAAAACACCTTTTTCTTGATGAATTTGTCGTGCCACTTTGTTCGTTTCTGCTGAATTACAACAATATTTTGTACAATTATCAAACGAATTCTATCTAACTCATTTAGTTGTTCTAGTCGGTGTTCCTGGGCTGCAGAAATATCCAAACCTACTTCAGGAGCTGTCCTGAGCATCTTAATTTCGAATTCCACTGGAAACAAAAGAGATTTCCCATACACAAGCTCATATGGTGAAAATAGTGTTGTATTCTGCCTTGTGTTTCTATATGCACAAAGTGCTTCAGGATGTTTTTCAACCCAGTTTCAATGATGGTTCACTATAGTATTTGTGAGGATATTCTCCAGTACCTTATTTGTGCTCTCGGCTTAACCATTCCGCTGGGGATGATATGGAGAAGCCACCCTATGTTTGATTCCATAATTCTTCATGAGCACTACTATTATATTTGATGTGAACTGTACCCCTATGTCTAAAAATATCTCTCTAGGAGTTCCATATCATGTGAGGATTTCTTTAGTAGCCTTCATAATAGCTTTTGATTCTACCCATTTTGTCACAGAGTCTATGCAAACAAGCATATGAACTTTCTGATGTGAAGGAGGATTGAATGACCCAACAAAATAGATAGCCCATTTCTTAAAGGGCTCAAGAACTAATTGAGGTTGTAGTGACATCTCATCTGCTGGACCAGGGTGACCCATCCATTGGAAATTATCACACCCTCGAGCACATTTCTTAGCATCACAAAAAATAGAGGGACAACAGTATCCCATCTGCAACACCTTATGACCTATCCTCTTGTCCCCGAAATTCCCTCCTCAAGGGCCATCATGGGTAGCTTTTAGAATTTCATAGATATCATCCTCACACGACACCAGATTTGTTGATCGAGTCCTCTATATCAGAGGTATCCCTTTATCCATGACTAAGGGGCATTATGATCGATGATTTTTCATTGTTCCCTGTATGACAAAGGATGAGGTAATTTTACTATAACAATATAGTTAGCAGTGTCTACATACAACGGGGTGCGAGTAGAAATTCAAAAAATACATTCATCTGGAAAAATATCCTCTATAGGTGTACCTTCATCATCAGTATTTAGGGTAGATAGGAAATTTGCTACCACATTATCTTTTCCTAATTTATGTACAATGGTAATATCAAACACTTACATCAATAAAAAACATATTGTAACTCATCCAGGAGTTATGGGTTTGTTCATTAGATATCTAATGGTTGAATGATCAATATGCACGAAAGTGGGATACCCTATAATATAATGTTGAAATTTAATAATAACATAAAAAACAGCAAAAAACTCTTTTTCAATTACCATACAATTAAGTTCAGCAGGAGTAAAGTTCTTGCTGACATAGTAAATCACATACGGTTTATTTTCCTCTTGTTGTCCCAAGACTGCCTCTACTGTTGTATGATAAGCATCTGTAGAGATATGAAATGGGAGTTTCCAGTTAGGACCATTTAATATCTAAGCTTTATAAACTAGTTCTTTGATTTCTGAGAAAGATGTTTCACATGCATTTGTCCAAACAAACTTTGCATCTTCAGGTAATAATTGGAACATTTGAAATGCTATTTCAGAAAAAAAAAAAAAAAAAAAAAAAAAAAAAACTCTATAAAACGTCTATAATAGCCAACATAACAAATAATTCTATGTATCATTGTTGGTTTCTTTGGTGTAGGAAAATTTAAGATTACCTCAACTTTGGTAGGATTAACCTGTATTCCCGGAGCTGAAAGTAGGTGCCCCAAAACTATTATTTCTTCCATGATCATATGACATTTTATTCTACTAAGAGAAAAAAGTGTCTGTTTGCATCATTTAAGTACTTTCTCTAAGTTTTCTAGACCTTCTTTGAAAGAATCCCCATATGGGGTAAAGTCATCCATGTAGGTTTCAACGACGTTGTTAACTAGATCAAAAAAATTCCCAGTATTGTCTATTGAAAGGTAGCGGGTGCAATACAGAGGCCAAATGGAATGACTCGGTATGCAAAAGTTCCCCAAGGGAAAGTAAATGTAGTTTTATCCTAATCCTCAGGAGCTATATGGATCTGGTTATATCCACTAAATTCGTCCAAAAAGTAGAAGAATTTCTTCTCATCTAATGTGTCAAGGATATCATTAATAAAAGGTAAGGGAAAGTGGTCTTTTTTAGTTTCTTTATTCAATTTTGTGTAATCAACAATGATCTGCCACTTGCCATTTTTCTTTGGAACAATGACTAGCGGGGATACCCATTGATTGTCTGAGATTGGATAAATAAAACCAACATCTATTAGCTCCTACAGTTTTTCTTTGACTATTTTCTTCAAGGTAGGATTCGTCATTCTCTGTGGTTGTCTAATAGGTCAAAACTTGTCTTTTGTGCATATATGATGGGTGCATATATCAGTAGGGATCCCCTTCATATCGCATTTCATAGCACTTTCTATTAAGCACTTTCATTTCCTTAAAATAGGAAATCATTTACTTTTTGCATTAAAGATGGCTTTACATTCACTGTCAGTAGTCAACCTCCTAGTCAATAGAAGACTTGTTTGAAAAACCCTTGTGGACTATCACCCCAGTTGAAAAGTGGCAAGAGTAGATTGTTGTATCTACTGTTCATATAGCACTGTCACCTCCAATTTTGTACAAAGCCCGGGTTGATAAAGTAAAGTTGGTCACCCTAGGTGTTATAGAATCCTTGTTGCAATACTAGGGCTCATCACTTGCTATCTCCTATAGTAGCCAATTTTTTTATGAATTTTTTTGAAAAGAAAGCCCTGGAAACCTACCCCCTAAAACCTAAATACTAGATTAGGTTTGTTGATGACACTAGTGTAAATTGTCTACATGAGGACGAGGAGTCAAGAAAGTTTCTAGACCAACTTAAAAACTTATCTAAAGACATCAAGTTCACTATGGAGGTTGAATAAAACAATAGCATCCCTTTCCTAGACATTGCTTCTCTTTATGAATGAATATGGATCATTAGGACACAAGGTGTTTAATAAGAAAGCACACAAAGATAACTACCTTCATGTTGAGTCACAACATCATCCAACACAGAAGATGGGGGTACTCAAAACCCTCTTCACTAGAGCATTAAGAATATCAGACACGGAGCAGGTAGAAGAGGAGATAAAATATTTGAAGAAATTCTTTGCTAGCATTGGATATAAAAATAAAGACATCAAAAAGACCATAAAAAAAGCTAGAACTAGAAATGGAACAAGACCCTCTTCAACAAGCTCCTAAACTAGTGCTAATAAGGCCTATTTGCCATACATTCATGGTGTCACTGATAAGATAGCCAAGGTTCTCAAAAAGAAAAACATTGATACATTTTTCAAGCCCTTAACAACCATTAGACAAAAGATGAGATCAGTAAAAGACCATCTTGATCACCTCCAACACAAAGGGGTTTATAAGGTCTTGTGCTCATGTGGAGAATGTTATAATGGAGAGATAGGAAGATCCTTCAGAGTTAGACTCAAAAAACATGGAACTGACATTGAAAATGGTATAACTCGATCTTCAACACTTATAGAACACTCATCTAGGACATGTCACCATGTTTTCCATGAAGATCCCTAAAGCCCTTGAAATTATAAAGCTTCTTTGCAACCTTAATAGAGATGGGGGTATAGAAGTAAGTAAGAGTTGGAACCCCTTACTCACTCGAGTTCTCAAGTCTTACATCCTTAACTAAAACCTCTCACTCTTGTTCCCCGCCTCACCATCATATTCATTTCCCCTCTAAATCTTCTCACACATCCTCCTTCTCATTATTCTGTCCATTCTATCCTTATTAATTCCTTGACTTAATTAATAACTATATCATCTAAGCAATCTCTAATAATTAACCCTAATAATAACATTATTATCCCTTATATTAATTATTCATATTAATTAATAATAATTAATAAAAAATAAAAATATTATTATTATTAAACTTTTATTAATAATTATTATTAATTAACTCAAATGGGTTTATTGATTATAATTATTACTTAATAATAATAGCACTAATAATGCTTCAACATATTAATAATTCTCAAACCAACCATAATAATTTGTGAAACTTCATTACAGTGAAAACAAATATTGGATAAATTTCTACTCAATCTTAATGAAAATATAAAATTTATTAAATCTCTTTAATTATATAAAAAAGACTAGATAAACTAGTTGGCTCTTTCACATGTTCGAATTTCCATCATTCCATATTAATTTACCATTGTTTCCCACTCTCTCTGTAGGAATTTGCCCCTGTGATAGAGTCTTGTTATAGGAACGAAACAAAATCGACACATAAATGACTAATGTAAATTAATTTCACAAACAATAAAATAATCAAGATACCCCACCCACATAGAAACTTCTCATAACTACTTAATAACGTGGTTGGAATTTGTATTATATATATATATATTGATATATATATATATAATAATATATCCGCCTATATATAGATATATATATCACTAATATAATATATATATATAGTTATATATATAATAGTATATTTTTAAAATTTGTTAGTAATTTAATTTTAAAAAATATTATTAAAATAATTGATAGGGTTTAATTTTTGTAGAAATAATTTAATGAACATAACATAGAAATCAACTTGATATAAAATTCAAAATACATCCACTAAAATTAATCCATCAAAATAATCAAACTTAAATTTATTGTTTATAATATTCAATTTTTCCTATTTATACAAATCAATTTCTTCATGTCAACAAGTGAGTAATATAAACATCTTAAACACATATTTGATAATCAATTTTCTTACTTATCCACAAGGTTAAAAGGCATAAATAAAAAAGTATTGAATTAATACCCAATATCATGCTTAACATAGTTAGGTTTCATTTTAACTCTTTTTTAGTTGAGTGTCCAATAAGGGTAATAGCTCAATGTAGCATAGTCCTTGCCTCTAACACTAAATAATTGATTAAAGAAATGCAGGGTATGTGTTTCGTCGTTATCTTCACCTCCGCACTACACACAAAATGTAGGATGTGCGTTTTGTCGTTATTCAAGAATTCTTCATTTTGGAAATTGTTTCGGCTATCTATTGTTATTTTCGCATTCATACTCTTGCACAATGCATAATCAAAGATGCCACCATGCAATTTCTCAGCATTTTTGCATTCCACACATGTTGTCAGCCAATAATATGTCTTAGAATTTTTGATACATTGTTGGAAGTGTGGGGTTGTGAATTCATACATTATGCGGTGTCAAAAAATTCATATTAAGCAAATATTGAGCAATATTATATATCAGTTTATTTGTGAGGACGAAACATATGCAGATCAGAAATTCATATTAAGCATATTATGAGGAATAGTAAGCCCAGAAAATTACAATCTTCCTTGTGGAAATTGATACATTGTGTGCAGTGCAAAGGAAGAAAACTTGACTCAATATAGTCCACACACTCTTGCTCCTACACTTCTTGCACACCCTTTCTCCATACAACAAAATAGTAGGAGTTAGCCGCTATTGACCCAATGAATGGCTTATTGAACTACTTCTACATAATGAAAACTTATCCGCATTATCTCAGGCATAAAAGTGTGATAACACTCACTAATGAAATGGCCACTCACAAAATTAGCCTTTTTTCATAAGGGGACTTTTGAGGTCTAAAATGGGCCTCCTAAGGAAATAATAAAATAATAGTGGAAATAATAAAATAATATTAGATTACATCATCAAATTTTAAAGGGAAAAATGACAAAACTATTTTTCAACTCATATTTTCAACTTATCTCCCTATGGGTTTACTCAAATTTCGAGTGGAAACACTTGTTGGATGCAAAATTTGATTCCTCATCCAAGGAGTACCCATGTTGCATACTTTTGATGGAACCTACTACATGAAAAATGATAAATACATGAAAAACATGATCACAATCATGTTTTTTCATGTATTTCTCATTTTTCATGTAATAGGGTCCATCGAAAGTATGTAACATGGGTACTCATAAGATGAATTAAATTTTTCATCCAATGAGTGCTCTAGCTTGAAATTTGAGTAAAAATTTAGGGAGATAAGTTGAAAATATGAGTTGAAAAAGTAGTTTTATTATTTTATTAATTTTTAGTCTTTATACTTTCTTACTCCAAAAATGGTGAATCATCCCCCATGGTTGACATCATCATATTGAATCCTATTGGTTCTTATAAAGTTTATTTTGGTTGTACGTGTTTCTTAGGAGGCCCATTTTAGATCTCAAAATTCCCTTAATGGTCCATGCCTCAATTCCACATTTTATATTAGCTTACTGGTAATTAATTGATTAGGGCAATGCAGTGTATTCATTTTGTCATTATTCAAACCTCCACACAATGTAGAAAATGAGGGATATTTATTTTCTCATTATTTTAGAATTCTTTGTTTTGACAATCATTTTGTTTATTTGTTGTTATTGGCACATTCACACTTCCACTTTGTGTACAATGAAAGACGATTTTGCATAGTTTTTTCTGCACCTCTACATTTCGCACATGTGGTAGGTCAACAATATGTCTTAGAAGTGTTGATACATTGTTCTAAGTGCGGAAGTGCATATTCATACATTGTGTGGAGTTCAAAAATCCATATTGAGTAAATACTAAGCAATATTATATATTGGCTTATTTGTGGATAGGGGAATGTCTACTAAGGGGCAAGTTCATCCATTATGTGGAATTCGAAAATTCATATTAAGCATATAATGAGAAATATGTTGATGGTGTTGGAAATATGTCAACCAAGAGGTGTCCCCAATGTGAAGTCTCAATTATACCTCACATTGTTTGGTGTAGGAGCCCCATCTGAAATATCAGTCTCGTTTCCATATGTCTCAAAGATATGCCTTGGCTCTAACTATCAGCACAAGAGAGGGATGTAATGGTGTGTTCTAAAATCAAGAAGTTGTGTCGCATGAGTGTTTAGTTGTAAATGTGTCAAGGTTATTCTACTACAAATAGGGGATAAAATTGAACCTCTAAGTGAGAGGTAGTAGTACCACCGAAGAAGAGACATACATGAACCAGAAGGATTTGTCTAACATCCAGTGGAATAGTCCACAGAGAATGTGACGGTCGTTACAACCAATAAATGAAGAAATATTTGTCTAATATCCTACAGAATAGTCGAAAAGGATGGGACAATGATAACAACCATTACAACACATTCTCAATAAGATAAGTACTAAAATAACCAAAATAGTTCAACTATCTTAGCACATCTGAAAGAAAAAATGAAATACAAACATCCACATAATAGCCTTACAAATATTCATAATCCATGCATGAAGAACATGTTGTCCTTGAAGGATTTTGTTATTAAGTAAAATTTCACATGCTTACAATGTACGTCACTAGCTCTAGTAGTGGAACATTGGAGCCACTCCTTGCTCTTCAAAGAGCTAGATTATCTCTCTAATGCTTTGCAGGAGGAGCCAAGGTGAAAAGTCCTTTACTCATTGATGCAGGAGCATTAAACCCAGGAGGAAATCATTGTAATTAAGTAGACATAGAGGATCATGTATTTTTAAGAAGTTGGATTCCTAAATGATAAATTAATGTAATTTAGGCCTTTAAGTGATTTAATTAGATGTGTGAGATAAATTGTAAGTACTCTCGAATAAATTAGGACATGAGTGGGAGTAAGGACAAAAGAGTTCAAAATCAAATGTAACTCTTTAAACATTTCATGATTCCAGGGACAAGAGAGAGACTTTAGGAATTAATTAGAGGTGGACATAGTGGACAGATAATTTAGGACTCGGTTTAGTAGATATAGGAGTTGAACCAAGGTAGTTCAACAGAACTCTTGGCATATATGTAAGCCTATAGGCAGAGTCAAGAGAGTGGCCATTGACATTGAAAAATAGGCCTATACGAGACTGAGGAGTCTCAAATGTAATATTTTCTTTTACATTAATATATGCAGAGTTTGTTCTTGACTATGTCAGAGTATTGAAGAGTATTTCATGGATGATTTATTGTGAATTCATAGATTCGAAAATAGGTTGCAAGAAGAATTCTGAAGGACGTAGAGGAATGGAGTAATTCAAAGGAATCACAATGGATCATTGAATCTAATTGATGAACAGAGTGAAGCTTTGAATAAGTAGCAAAGTGAAGATTCGTAGAGGAGAGAAGTTGAACAAAAGCAGAGGCGAAAAGCAAAACCTTAAATAAAACTCAAGTTATAGAGAACGCTGAGAAAACAAAGTAATTTCCAAGTAAAAGGAGAGACTGGAGAAGTGAAGAGGAATGCACAGGAGCTGTTTGATCATATGGATCAATGGTTCGGATGATGTCATGAGGATAAAGGCAAATTATCGCATCGGCGTAAGTTATTTACAAAGTTATGTCATGCAAGTGTTAAAGCCAGTTTATACTAAAGAAAGAGTGCAAAACACAGTTAGATTTAGATTCCAGACTTGAAAATTTATACAAGATGGTTTGTACCCTTATCAGGTCCAAAAGGCATATTGGGTTGGTGGAAACCATTGCAACAAAGAATGGAATGGGCCTTTGTAATAGATTGATTGTGATCGTGTGATTAATAGTTGACTGTTGGATTGTGAACATGATTGACGGTCACGATTAAATTGTCCATCGCATATCGGAAAAGCAGAGATCGGAGATATCGTTTGATCGGAGTTTGGACCTTCATATAGTACAAAATTGTGGAAAGAGTGAAGGGTGGACTTGACAACAGTTATAAGTGCCAGTGGATAAGTTTTGTAGTCCGCCGTATATGGTTCGGGGCAGAAGGTTAGTGTAATTACTTTGTATTGTGTTAAAGGATTATGTCGAGTGTTTATATGCTTAAGTGTTATTTTAACGCTTCTAATAGTCACATATCAAAATCGTAGGGGTGATGAGGCACATATGTAATGTGGCCTGCAAAAGTATCAATAGATGATAGCGATTTTACTAGAGGTATAGGCTTGAAATATGTGTAGAAGTCATACAAAAGATGTGGAAATGTATGTTTTGCATGGTATTTCTTTGTAAAATGATTTTATAAGGAATTAAGTGCCGATGAGGTTTTATGTGTTAAAACCATACGTAACCAATGTATGAAGGTTACAAGGGCTTTAAAAGTCCCAATAATTGAGTATTAATGGGAGGCTTTAATGAAGGTTTAGCCAAAGATTGTGAAGAGATAGAAACTTTTGATAGGAGGTATAGGCGGGGGATTGAGTTCCGATACGAAGGAACTGCTGGTAAGGGCCTTAACCACGTATATTGAAGATTTGACTCCATTCTAGAGTTTAATACCTAGCCCAAAAGTGTGGATGTATATTAATGCATACTATGGGTATGTGCAGGGATATCCTTGCATCATTAGTGGTATCAGAGCATATTTGTAATCAGAGCAAAATTGAAATCGGAGCGAGGAAAGATTTCTATGAAAGGGAGTTTTCATATAGAAGAAGGTCATGTGCATAAGTTAATTGATGAATGATAGATAATACAACAGAAGGCTATAAGGGGAACTTTTGAAGTTCTTGGGAGACTCTAGCAATTCCAGCAGAGGCTTGGAGTAGATTGGAACAGAGGATTCCTTGAAGGAAAGAGAAAGCAAGATTTCTTAACGCAAGTTCTCAAGGGAAGAGTACTTTGAGACAAAACAGAGGACAATCGATTGAAGGCACATATGGAATGGTGAAACAATATCATGGTGCGATCATGAAGGAGAGGTAATATGTTATGTTCTGTTTTAAATTGAGAATGTGTGTTTTTATACTAATGCATAGGTGACAGCAAGAGAAGTTGTGAGAGAAGAACTAGAAATGTTCTTGAAGACAGAGTAGGGAGAATACTCTGTTAGAGAAGTGGCAGTGAACCTAAAGAATCCAACAAGGGATTAGACAAAGAGGATAACTGACGTGTTCTCAAGAGAGAGTGAGAGATTACAGAAGCCTAGAAGGAGCAAAGGTGTTGCTCAAGAGAGAGTGAGAGATTACAGAAGCCTAGAAGGACCAAATGTGTTGCTCAAGAGTAGGTTCCAGACAGATGACCGTGCTTACCAAAAGACTCAGTAAGGAGAGCTTAGTGAGGTAGGATTGCAGCCAAGAGGACTAGTTGTAGCATAGGCTTGTTATAGATGAGTGAGGAGCTCATGAAGAATGAGGAGAAGAATATGACTACTGATAGTCATAGAAAAGGTTCAGAGAGAAGTCTTGGCAGAGGATATGAGAAGAAGAATGCCAAGGCAAATGACAAGAAGATGAGTCAAGAGGAAATTGACAAAGAGATTACAGAGCTAAAAGAAGAACTCGATGCATTAAGGAGGATACTTGAAGAAGACTAGAGACTAGGTTGGGTCTTGAGGAAGAAGCAGTAAAATGGCAAGAAATATAGAGAAGGCTACAGAAAATGCAAGTAAAGTGGCTGAAGAGAAAACTCAAGAAAGTTGAGTTAGAAATGGAAGAATCTATTTGTGAACCAGAACAAGGAGAAATTTTTGGAGAAAGTGAAGATGAATACTTGAAGACTGAAACTTCAAGTGAGGCCAAAGGGTCACATGGTTTTAAAACTGACAATTTGTGTATGTTTGCAGGTGAAACATGTAAAGAAAGACAATTTGTTGATATTGTCATAAAGGAGAAGGAAGACAAGAAGAATCTAAATTCTGTTTTGGAAGAAGATGAGATAGATAGGTCTCATATGCAATTGGAGAAAGATGTCAAGAAACCAAGTGAAGGGCTTGAGGAGATTGAAGAGAAGACCATCGAAGAATTTCTGAATCATATGAAGGATTTAGAACAAGAAGGAGATATGATGTATGAACCATCAAGTGAGACCATAGAGCCTTATATTTTTAAAATTGATAGTTTGTGTATGATGGCAGATATTGTAGGAGAAAAGCAACCTTTTGAGGATATCTTCAGAAGAGATGAATATCTAGTGTTGAAAAAATACTAAAGAGGGGGGGAGGGGGGGGGGGGGGGGGGGGGGGGCGGGGGATCAGTAATCACAAAGTCAATATTTCCTTTCATACACAGACAATACGCTACTTCAGTTAGTGAAAACCGCGTATATACGCAACTATAGATAAGGAAACCTTCGTATACCATGCAGACTTATAATTTAATTTATCTTACAGATGTTGATCATTAATCTATGTATCATAATCAAATAAATAGTAACCAAAAACAGTTAAACAGAGAAAAAGACAATCACACACAAGAACACAAGATATAAGGTCGAAACCGAATGTGGGTGAAAACCACCTGCTGCAATTCGTCTCTATCTTACTTTATTTAGAAACTTCTTTTTACAATGTTTCTGTACTGGTGTAGTCCTTTACCAGTACGCAGGCTGCTACCTGCAGAGAGCTACAACCCTCTCTCGTTCTCCAACTTTTCTTGGAAGGGAGCTACAACCCCCTTAGCTTTTGTACTAGCTGGGATACTAGTATGCAGGCTACTACCTGCAAAAGGCTACAACCTTCTCTTTGTTTCCAGGTACCACGCTTCATAAATTTTCAGACTGGATCCATGAACATCAATCAAACATCAAGAATTTCTGCATCAACCAATCACCTTTTCACCAATCAAAACTGAATCAAAATAAACACTTCTCTGACAACT